>JACTAT010000052.1:2037919-2080923 GCA_014526335.1 Chrysaora quinquecirrha | reverse complement strand
TTAAAGTAAAATTTCATCTCAGCTCTAAGGGATCGCTGTTCGATACTTAAATAAATCCCAAATTAAACTGAATTATAAAAGAGAATAATAACACACGAAAATTTCATGATAAGAAAAATAAAACTGCAGTCAAAGTTTCTCTGGGATAAACATATCTGTAATAATGCTTGTGCTTCTTTGTAATGGTCGATGCAAGAACTGTTACTTGGAGCAGACACTAAGTGGAGCCTACTACTGGAAGATCGGTTCAAATTTGCAAAATCAAGTAGAAAAACCAACTCCCAAAAAGAAATCAAATTCCCACCTGGAGTTGTTAGTTTTATGTAAAATGTTTAAGCTTGATTATAGAGCATCTTTATAGCCTGCTTCTGTTGCAACAAAATAGTCTTCGAGAGTCGCTTCTAAATACTCGAACGTTGGTCGTTCCTCTGGGTTTTTCAACCAGCATCTTAACATGATCTGATAAAGTGGTTCTGGGCACCCAACTGGTATAGGCATTCTATAGCCACGTTCAACTTGTGCAAGAACTTCTGCATTCGCCATACCAGGATATGGTATTCTACCTTTGGTAACCATTTCACCCAACAAAACACCAAATGACCATATATCTGATTTTATGGTAAATTTGTTATATAAAGCAGCTTCAGGGGCAGTCCACTTGATAGGGAATCTTGCGCCTTCTCTTGCATTGTATTCGTCATCAACAATCAACCGTGCCAGACCAAAATCAGCCACTTTACAAACGTAATTTTCACCTACCAATATATTCCTAGCTGCCAAATCACGATGGATGTAGCCTTGTAGTTCCAAATATGCCATTCCGGATGCAATCTGGGCAGCAGCATCAATGAGAACAGGAAGTTGTAGATTTTGACCTTCTCCTTTTGTAAGAAAATCCAACAAACTACCATGGCACATGAATTCTGTGACTATGTAAATTGGTTCTCGGTCGGAGCAAATGGCATACAGCTGCAATGAAAAAATTTATGGTTAATAGTCTATTTAATGCTCAAGACGTTAAATATATTTTGGTCTCCAGAGGAGGGGCATCTGATAGAGGTTGTGTTAATAAAAGGGGGCATTTTACTTCATTGCACTGTGCTTTTAGTTTTGGTTAAGGTTCAGAACTGTTCTAGGTGTGACAAAATCAAAAACATCTTTGTGGAAACAGCCTTTTACCAAAATTTTAAAGCTTACTATGAGTTGTAGCCAATTGCTGAGGGCTTTTAAATTTAGTTGAAATTACTTTTTAAGTTGCCTTATTTCATACCTGAACCAAGTGCTTGTGCCTTAGTTGTTTCATGATTGACGCTTCTTCTAAAAATGCTGCTGGAGACATTGTGCCAACTTTCAACGTTTTCACTGCCACTTGTGTTGTATTATTCCAAACTCCTGCCCAGACTTCACCAAATTGACCAGCACCAAGTTTCCTTGTTAATTTCAATGATTCCCTTGGGATTTCCCAGGCATCTTTAGCAAGACCAACTGTTGAAGGCTTATCACCTAATGAAATATAATATTGACAAAATTACGGCAAAGGATGTATACAGGACTGTAGATAATGTTGAGAATTCAAGGAAACACATAAAAGGGGCCCTATTATAGTTTTGTAGCTTCACAGCTTCTACCGCTATTTTGCTGCGGCTTACAGATTTGGCAATGCCTTTACTATAGTTTGCAGCTTTAATAAAATTGATCATTATCTTGCATTTTTAACTTTTATTGACATCTGTTCAAGGCTTTTTTTAATGTGGCTTCAGCTTTTCAAAGAAACAGCAACCTATTGTGCCTACATTCTAGTTTCACAAAGAATGGAACTGAAAATGGCTCCATGCAAACGGAAACTGTAATGGTAAATTTTTGTTTCCAAAATTTTTGTTTTGAATGGCTTGATATTATGACAAATATATAGAACAAGTAATGGTGCTGAAGAAGGCTCAACATAGCCAAAACATAAAAAGCCAAATTGGAGGAGAGTCTGAGGCTGTATGACTTGAAGAGTTACTCAACGATTTCATTGAGCACTTTAGCTCAGTGGACCCATCACTGGCTCTCTGATCATGCAGTCTTGACTTCAAATCTCATCAAGTGTGGTAAGCCACTTGTCGTGAACTTTCAATGTAAATTAGAGAGAAAAATTCCAATAACTCCAATAATTTCTCCTTATCACACAACGCTTTTACATTGCGACCACTGCTTGGTGATTTATTTTACAGTGGATTATGACCTTCAGCTGATTTGTCCATGATTTCATGGCTTCTGGACCTCTATGAAAGGCCTCTGTTTGAGGCCTGGGGATGAGAGTGCAGGCCTCGTCTTTTAAGGTGGGCAATCCCCCATGCCTGCCTTGTCACTCCCCTGCAATGCTCAAGGCAAGCTGTCATCACTCCCCTCAATATCAAATAACCAAAAAATCCACCCCCTTCACTTTGATTTCTTCATTACCAGACAGACAGGAAATCTCCAGCATTAATCTTTAAATAGACTAATCTCCTTGTCACCTCGGACTTTTCCTGGTTTTCTTTCTGTTGACAACTTTTTAATGACCATAAGCATCACAGTTACAAGATTCTTTTATTTCTTTTTTATTCTGAATTTTAAAATTGGTTTCAATTAGTTTAAATGAGTGTTTTTCTCCTTCAAACTTTGTTTTCTTCCATTAAGAACTGTATTATACCATTTAACCCGCCCCTTTAACAGCCAATTAAGGAAGATAAAAAATAGCCTGCCTGAATTTTTTTAGGGGAACGATTACCGCCCACCTACTAAAATCTTCCTGGCGAGGCCTGATCAGAGTGGAAATTGTTTATTAGATTGTTCTTCCCTATATGAATATCCCATACCCCCCTGGGCACAGAAACAGTTAAGATTACCTGGACAAGGCAAGATGAGTCGACAAACAAGCCCATCAGAATCCTCCATATAATGAGTAATAAGATCATGAAGACTGTGGAATGGTGCTCTTGCAGCGATGAAGTAACCACCATTATCTAATTTACGAATTCTGTAATGTCGTATACTTTCACCATCACGAACACTCAATGAAAAATTGCCAGGAGCTGATTCTGCTTTTCTAACCAGAAATGTTCCAGTTGGCAAACCTCGCATCAATAATCTTTTCTCTGCATCGGCTCTTTTTATGTCACCAAAAAACCAGCTACAATTCAGAGAGCAAATGGTTAGTTTTGTCATCTGCTTATAAACTGTCCTTAAGGTCAAAAGGTAAGATGCTGATTTATGACAGCCAATTATAGATGTTCAGAGGATTTGAAGGGGCACAATAGAGCAAAAAATATTTTGGATACAAAGAGCATTTCTGCAAACAGGGCTTTTTATCAGCCATTTTAAATGTGAAGTGTCATCGTTTCTTTGTGTTTTTCAAATTGAGGACACGAACTTGAGAATGTGGCATCATCATTATCAAAAAGTTGCATTTTCCTGATCCACACAATAACATGAAACCCATGTTTTCAAAAGTTTCCGAAATGGAGATCAAGCAAGTAAGCAGACTGTATCTATTTGTTAAAGCCAAGATTTGGGGTTCTGGCAGCTATGCAGCTGATGTGGCCCTGCAGCTTGTGCCCCTAGAATGATATTCTAGAAGGAATACCCTGGGTACTCATTTACGGACTTCAGAAGGATGGACAGCTGAGTTGACTGAAGGCTTGTGGAAAGTGGTCCTGACAAGATTCAAACTGCACGTTCTTGACCACTTGGCCACACCACCTCTGTTGCATTTTCTGGTGTCTTTTGAAAAGTTCCATTTTCCATGACCAAAACCCTGGCCATGTGTTGATGGAACATACACACAAATTTTTTTCCAAGGATATCTGTGTGGAAGGATCCTGAAATTCACTTGTGCAATGATCTATTCTATAAGGGTGTCCCCCACATGGAGATTTGTTTTTGGAAAGAAATGACCTGTGGGAACAAATTGGGTCCCTTGTTTGGAGATGTTAATATTTTATAGAGGTGTATAAATTTTGGGGCCGCTCTGATTAGCCGCAATCAGTCAAGCGGATCATTTGTAACAAAACATTCACTTCCAGGTTTTCACTGTGGCGGATTTCTCTGAAGAGGGAAGGGCTGGACTAAGAACCTGTCTGAGTGATTTGAAACTCCAATAATACACTCTGTAGCTAATTAAGAAATAAATAAATAACAGAAGATAACTTAATTATAAAAAAAATATTCTTTTGACTTACTCCTCGGCTTCGTAACTTTTATCTGGTGCGACATACGTGCTTGGAATATAACCCTCTTGGTTCGTTGTCAATGATCTTGCAAACCACCAATCTCCATCCGCAGTATTGATAATTTGAAGCCGCTCTCCCTTCTTGAAACTTAAATCTTCACTTATCCTCGCATCATAATCATACAGTGCTACAAATATAGATGCTGCAGACTGCTGATGCGGTGTTGGTAATGAAAGAGTTTGTGAAAGAACTTGGGTTGGCTGCGTTGGTGGAGGTGCAGGATCCTTCGTGTATTTATTTGGGGCGCCGCCGCCGTTCACTGGTTTATTATCCAACTCGGTATCGTTTTCTGGCTTTTTTCCTTTTCCACAGCATGCTCCCATTCTGAATGATAGCAAATTAAAACTTCAGCAACTAATTAAAGCACGTATACATTCAAAATTCTTCTTTTCCTACACCATTACGCAATTTTTTACTTTTCGAAACAAGGAAACAGAATCACACTTCTTCACGACTGCAGAAAGATGAGTAAATGCAAGAATGCGCGCGCATATCAATATTTGCATTTTAACAAATCTAAGCGAGGCAAAATTTGATTAAAACGAGGCAGCGTTAATGGAATGGGAATATGAGAATGTAATGGGAATGGATTGGAACGCTTCCCATGGAATGGGAATTTCACTGAAGGGTATAAAGTGTATATAATATTCTAAAGGGTATAAACAATATAATTAGAATCTTATGTGTTCACCCGTCATTGATAAAGATTCTGTGCAAAAGATGCATATGCAATGCTTTTGATGAATTATTTTATTGCAATGGTAAAACGTCAAACTATTTTGTCATGTCACATCGAAAGAGCGTCACGCAGACCTTAAGGGAGCAATTAAAATGACGAGGAAGATATATTAAACCCCTTTCTCGCACTTGCCAAGGCTGCTTCTGATACAGTATTAAACATGACAGTGTTTCAGGAGAGCTCCGTCTCCCCCCATTCGGTCAATGAGAAATATTTTCATGGGTTTTGATTTGCCTTCACTGCTAAATAAGTTTTGCTTATGACTCGTATAGCCTGCCAAACTTAATCAAAATTGTTTGGTAGTTGTCTGTAGTTTGTTAAGTTTAGATTACCTATCTACCATTCATTTTATAACAGTAATTTGGTATCCTTATTATACTTTGTCTTGTAATTTCTACTATGTATGTAGTTTCGTTTGTTTTTCTTTTTAAAACTGCAGCAATACATACCATGTAATTTAGAGGCAATGCATTTGCTTATAAAAAACTACATTACATTTTTTTTTAAGATGGCATGTAGTGAGGAAATGCAACCAGAAAAAAAGCCAAAAACTTTTTCGGTACTCTAATTTCATCTCATCATTCACGAATATTTACCAAATAATCCGCATTTTAAAGAGTTTTTTATGCTTTCACAAACTAAAGGCAAATAATTTTCTGAAAACTAAGAATAAGAAACTCATATAAAAAAGGAAAGAAAAATAGTAAGTTTACAAATATTTACAAATATAGAAATATAACGAAATTTAATATTTATCAAATTGTTCAAGGGCCTTTAGGGAAGATGAATTTGTCAACTATCATATTCTGCAAAGAAAAGAAAAAAAAATCAAAGAAAATCTGTCCACACGACCACTCCACTCCCTATTATTACGCATCACATGATCAAAAGTTGCAGCGTAGTTAATGGCTCCGTAAGTAGCCAGTAGCTAGAGTTTCAAGCAAATTATAAATCTGAACGTTAATGGCACACGTCCGTCTCTGACAATCCCATAGCACCGACCCCCTCTTAGTTTCTTCTCCTCAAAGTAGTTCTTAATTGAGAAAGCAGTCATATTTTAGCACAATTCCCCTTAAAACGTCCTCGGTGGTTCTTCATCTCAATTCTGGTCCAAGGTCCTGGCCTATGTTTCAAGCTCCTGGTTCAAGGTCCTGCTAAGATGTCTTGATCTAAGTTCCTGAACTGTATCATTCGGCAGGTCCTTAATCCTGTTTCAGGTTTATAGGTGCAGTGGTAATAAAATTTATGATAACTTACAATGGGGCTTCAAGATCAATGTCTTCAATAGTCATGTCCAGAATCGAGACAGGACATCTGTAATCAAATATATGAATAAAATTGATAAAGGTATCTAGTGCGTGGCAACAAATAAAGGCAAGACGAAGACGGCACAAAAAAACTTGGCACAATTAAAACTTGTTGCCAATATTTTGTCCTGCCATACAGGACTTCTTCAAGGCGAACAAGAATAAGATTTAACCTAAGATTTAAATTAAAAATGCCTATTAAAAATGCGATAGTATTTTGTATTAGCTTTTGTATTAGACATACATGGCCTCAAATGTTGTGGAGACGGTGAAGAGATACATAGGTACATAGTAGTACAGGCATACACAGCCCCAAGTGTTGTGGAGACGGTCGAGACGGTGGAGAGGTACTTAGGTATATAGTAGTACAGGCATACATAGTCCCAAGTGTTGTGAAGGCGGTGAAGATGGTGGAGATGTACATACGTACATAGTAGTACATGCATACAGTACATGAATACATGGCTCCAAATGTTGTGGAGACGGTGAAGACGGAGGAGAGGTGCATATGTACATGACCTATAATGGACAGAGATGCAAGAGAAGAAACAGAGAGCTGTTTTGCGATGGTGGAACAGAAAAGGGGTGTAAAAGAAAGAAAGATAATGTGCGAATGATAGAAGAAAGAGAAAAGAGTAGTGAGAATTTACATACAAGCGAGGGTTAGCCATCTTTTGGCCTGTTCATGTCTTGGTTAGGGAACACTAACCCAAAAAATAAGCGAAAATTTAAGAATAGCCGAGCTAGCCTCAGTAGAAATTAAATAGTTCTTATAATTAAACTGCCATTGAAGCTTCTATACTGCAAAGAAGTGCCGTTAAACTGTCATAGAAGCTTGTATATTGAAATGACGCAACGTATAACTGCCATCAAAGCTGCTTTACTGTTAAGAGGCACTGTTAATATAATAAAAGACGGTGCGCGATTAAATTGCTACCCACCTTTTAGAATTAGCGTTTTCTGGCGGGCGAAAAACTTCGCTTGTTGAAACACTTATCTCTGAAATAGAATAACAACAATGAAAATCAAAACAAAAAATAAACCAAAAAATTAGAGCGACAACAACGTTTTGAGGTTGAAATGCAGTTGGCGACACGTAGCAAAGGCGTATGTCTGTGACTTGTCAGTTAAAGAGTTAAGCTACAGTTAAGTGAATAGAAAGCCAGCTTTACTTTTGATTCGTGCATTTTATTCTGCATCCTGGTTAATATTCCGCATATAAAATCATTTTTACTTTTCAGACGTTTATGCCCCAAGGAGTGTCAGACGAACAAAAGCGTTTATAAGTACATCCCTATATTTTCCGCTCTTTTTCGCTGTCCTGAAGGAGTATTTCGGGAACAAGGAGTAAAGCGACAAGCACTCACCTTCTTGACAATCTTCACTTTCTTCGCTTGTTGATGGACATAGATATTTAGCGAAAATTTGGTCAGCCTAAAGTTAAAAATAATCGGAAACACATAAAAGTTTTAAAATCACCGTCGCAATCATTATAATCAAAATCATTTATCGTCATTATTGTCACTTTCATAATCAACATTATCACCATAATCATCATCATTAGCATCATCTTCATCATCAATGTCACCATAATGATCATAATCAGCATCAGCATCATCATCATCACCAACATCAGCGTCACTATCATCACCATATTGACATCATCATGATTATCATCATCAGCGTCACCATCACCATCGTCGTCATGATAACTGCTCAAATATCATCCTACATGAACCACCGTATCACAGAGAGAGACAAAGATAACAACACAACAACACATACCCCTTGATCATCAGAACGAGGTTGTTTACTATTTTCATCACATGTATCTTTAATTGACGCTTCATTATCCACCGATTCAAGATCCGCCGTGCAAGTTTCCGATCTTGGCTGTGGCTGGTCCATTTGACATGAAACGGAGTGTGATTGGCAGGTCATTGGGTTTACATTGCTGCCTAAAAAAAAGAAATTTGAGATGATAAAAAGTAACATAGATTTATGAAAGGAACATAATTTCGGGGAAAAAGATGTTTTTCATTAAAAATTGTCACAGGCCTGCTGATTCTAAGACTCTTTGGACAAATAATTTCTCCTTTTAAACACACAGAGTGAACAAACCACCATTCTTTAATGGTGTTATAACAAAATAGGGATGTTGAGGATGTATTATGAAAACAAACTTGCCTGTAAGAATCTGAACACTATCCACATCATCCTGAAAAATCAA
Source organism: Chrysaora quinquecirrha (assembly GCA_014526335.1). Classification (NCBI taxonomy): domain Eukaryota; kingdom Metazoa; phylum Cnidaria; class Scyphozoa; order Semaeostomeae; family Pelagiidae; genus Chrysaora; species Chrysaora quinquecirrha. Next base: position 2,072,391 of record JACTAT010000052.1, on the reverse strand, counting down.
AATGTTCGCAATTTTTGCATGTGAAAAGCATGATAAAAAGGTGAATTAACATCATTTCGAATTTACTGAATAAAACAGAGGCAAAGAACGATAAATTAGTAACAAAATCATACAGAAACAGATTTAGAGGCCTTCATCTTTGCCTTCATTGCCAATTTGAAATTGCGTAACGATTCTTTTCTTGATTTTGAAGCCTCATTTGAAGGAGCTTTATCCTAAAGTAAGTAATCAGCCAGACAGTCAATTAATCATAGCAAACAATCAGTGATCAAGGAATCAAACCACCAATCACTCAATCATTATATAAAGACTATATACATCAACAGCAGATAAAGTCATTAATCAATCAATCACTGATTGAGGAATCAATCTATCAATTGCAGTTAAACGAATCAGCCAAGCAATCGTTGTTCAGCAAATCAATGAATCAATTAATTAACCAATCAATCACTGAGAAAGGAATCAACCAATAAATCGCTCGATCAAAGAAAAAATGAATCATTCAATAAGGAATCGCTCAATCAACAAATTAAGAATCAATTAATCATTAGTTGATCAAGAAATCAATTAATCAAATACTGGTCGAGGAATCAACGCATCCAGTAAATCTATTGTTGTTAAACGAATCAATCAAGCAATCGTTGTTCAGGGAATCAATCAATCAATCAATGGTAAAGGAATCGATACATACACCATTCTTTTAGGAATCGTCCAATCGATCTACTGATCGAAGAAACGACGAGCCAACCGAAACAATCGTTAAAACAATAAAGCAAATGAAACAAAAAACTCATACTTCAATCTGTTTCTTTTTCCCCTTCGGTTTAACAGCTTTCTCATCTTGCCAGCCATTTTCTTTCTGAGTTTTCAAGTGAAGAAATTTCTTGTTTACATCATCAATCTAAGATCAAATTTTAAAATACATATTTTTGACAAAAGAATATGTTTATTTCAATTGTTATTTAGGTATGGATTGTTGTTTGTTTACAAGAATGTGCATATATCAAATAAATGGGAAAGGATTGATCAGAACATCGAATTACCTGAAATGATATCATATCCCAGAATCCTTGTAGATCTGCAGATGTAGCATCTTTTGCAGCATTCTTCGACTATTCAAAAATGATTTCGATTAATATCAAACGTTGCAGACTAAAAACCAACAAAAAATTAAGAAACAGAGTATCAATCCCATTGCTTATAGTTTCTTATAAAGATCAAATGCTTTTCCTTTCCAAAATGTAACTTTCCATCTCAAGGAGGCGGAAGAACAAAACAACTGAGTGTATAAATAATACCAAAAAAGGATCGAATTAGAATCAACGAGTTAGTCACCTGATGAACATCGATTAATCCTAAAAATTGCTTGAATCTTTGATCCATTAATAACTGTGCTTGGCCAATGACTGTTCGAATTTTACCTGTCACTGAAAGGCAAAGTTACTAAACATAGTTAATACATAAATACTCAAGAATATTTAAGTCCCTCTGTAAGCGGTGAAGCCCTTTTAGTAAAAAGTCAAGCTAATCTGAGCCAACACGCAAAAAATTCAAACGGAAGAGAGCCTTGGGCTGTACGACTTGAAGAATTACTTGGTGATTTAATCGAGTCCTACAGCTCAGTGGAAACGTCGTTGGCTGTTTGATCATGCAGTCCAGGTTCGAATCTAATCTAGTGTTTGCCATTCATGAAACTATACAAAAATTTGTATGGTACTGAAGAAGTCTCACGTATCCAAAAAACAAAGTCAAACGAGAGGAGAGCCTTGGGCTGTATGAATTTGAGAGTTACTCGGTGATTTCATTGCGATTTATAGCTCAGTGGAAACGTTTTTGGATCCATGGTCATGCAGTTCAAGACTCTCGTACGTTTGTATTTCTTTGTGTCTCAGCTACATCATTCTTGCGGAGTCAAGAAACTTTTGACGAAGATTTGCTTCTTATGCATAATCGTCATTCACTCGTAAAAGAACGTGCGTTTTCACAAAAAGCTCATACAAACCTTCCTCAGCCAAGTTCTCTTCAGAAAGTAAAGAGTTCCATTTATTGTTCAAACAGGTTAACTTTTGTCTTTCGACTTCAACAATCTTTTTGAAATGTGCTGTACTTTTTATCCTCCTTGGTGTGAAACCCTCACTGTCTAATGGAAGATCTAAATTGCGAAGTATCTTCTGGCGTTTCGGTGTTTTTCCAGGGGGTGCTATGATATGAGTTTTGGGACTTTCTGATTCTGGGGGCTGATTATCACTTTCCAATTCTGAACGTGCTCCATCATTGTCCATTTTTGAAGGTTGCTCTGAATTTTGAGAATTTCCAGTGTCAAATTGCTTCTTGCCAGCGTCAGTGGATAATTGGTCTTGCGTTTGATTTTCATCACCTTTTTTCTTGATTTCAATTTCATCATTTTTTACATCGACTGGAATAAATTTAAAGAACTTCAAACACTACAGTAAACCTTCATGTTTGATCAGTGTATTCCCTCATTTGTGCGTAAATTCCACCATTCCTTAGAGGGAGACATTTATTTCCATTCTCAATGTTGAGAGAGGAGATCCTTCTTCAATTGACCGGAGGTGTTTATTAAAGAAAGATCTTTATTTAGAGTATAGGGGGTTGCTTAGGGGGTTGTTTATTAGACAAGGATGTATTATAGTAAAGGAAGGTGTTTATTAGAGAAGACGAGATGTTTATTAGAGAGCGAAAGAGGTGTATATTTGAGAGATGTTTGTTAGAATAGAGAGAAGTGCTTATTAGAGTAGAGGAAGGTTTTTTTAGAGAGGGGGTGTTTATTACAGAGGGGTTTTTATTGGAGAGAGAAATGCTTAAACGAGAGAGGTGCTTGTTAGAGAATGCAGTGTTCATTAGAAAGAGACCTTTATTAAAGGGGAGAACATATTGGGCAGTTTTTGTTATTACTATAACAATAATAATAACAGTAAAATAAATCACAGTAACAATAAAAATAATAATAATGATAAATCACCTTTAGGTTCAGATACATTATTTTTAAACTTTGTTTCTGTTGTTTTTTCATTTGCTTTGCTTGCAGCTTTAGTACGCTTATTACACTAGAAGTAAAAGCTTGACATTAATTGCACAGAAAGTGTCACATCAATTAGTGAAGGTGAAATGGTGTATTTAGCACAAGTTGCTAGGATCTCAGTAGAAGGTTTACTTTGACCCTGGCTGTGACCCTACCATGGCTGGGCTACAACCCTGACCACACTGGGCTCAGAAAAATATGAGTCAGCTGGATAAGAGCACTGTACCACAACACCTTCAATTGTAGAGTTTGAAGTGAGGATGAGGGGCATTTCATTCTCCGAAAAGGTAAAAAAGACTTCAACGAGAACAAAAGGATTTCCAAGGGATTTTGGTGATGAAGTTGTACAAGGAGTGCATTTTCCCTTGGTGTGATATATCTTTCTCCTTTCTCAGCATGATATTATTAAAGTAAAAATCAACAACATAAATTGGAATGAAAATGGACTATAAATCATTTCCTTTAATCAGGTTTTCGAGTTTTACATTACAAACCTTAGTTTCTTTTGATTTCAAAAATTTTGCTGGGGAATGCAAAACGTGTTTGACTACAAATTGTCTTTTTTTATATTCAAGAGCTGCTGCCTTTTTCTCTTTATCTCTATTCTGCTTCCAAAGCAGCATTTCTTCAAATCGTTTTTTACTTTTGCTTTTTAGATCACTTCTTCCTGAAAATTAATTATCAATGTATCAACTAATGCTATCGCAAAAAATATCAAGACAATTTCACAATTCAAAGATCACTAGTGAAGATCACAAGAAGATGAACAATGAAAGTTCGAAACATGTCTTATAACCCACAACTAATCAATGATCGAAGTTTTTCAAAGATCACTCTTTTTACATATTGTTCTCCAAAGATGCCATTGTGTAGCAAGGGATTTTCATTGGGGGTGGGGGCAGGGGGGAAAAACCATAAATTTTCCTGCACCTTTTCATTTGAGCCTGTCCTTGAATGAGATCTTTGAGAAAGTGATCTGAACAGCTAAATCCAACAACTTTTTTGTATTCATGAAGCGGGGGCATTTAAAGATTTGCAAGCTCCTGGTAAGTCAGAATCGTCAGTTGAAACTGTGGTACAAAAGTTGGTTAAGGACAAATTGGCACAGTCCATTGGGGATGTTGGGGCATGTGCCCAAAGGATAATGATTGACAGACCACAGAGCAGACCCCTGCACTGTAGGGCTCCATAGAAATTTAAAATAATTTGTGAAATTTTGGAAAATTCAAAAATTAAAGACTATTCTTCTTGAAACACTTATGGACCACCTAAGAAGGTGCTGTCCTAAGAAGGGGGCAGTGTTATGAGGATGGGAAATGCCACACCCAGAACCACGCCTACCTCCATAACCTTTTTATATGTTTCTTATACCTTTATACAAACTTGAAGGAGGCTTAGCCTCCTAAAAGTTAAGGGGTTAAAAAAGGGGGCTCAGCTCAGTGCTCACCCCCTCCATATCAACAGAACCCCTGTCGGTCGGGTCCGCCACCTCAAAGGGAGAGTCACCCATTATGATCTCTGATCTCACCGTCAGCATCACATCAGCTGATGATTGATGGTGAGTTTGGATTAGCTTATGGCGCCATGCCCAGATGGCTGCTTCTACTTCCCTCCCTCAGGCCTCAACTCAACCCACCCAAGTCTGCGCCCCTCTATCTTTATAGTTAGGCCTATCACACCAGCTCTCAGACTATGCAACAAATCGGCAAGTTTAAATCTGAGAGTTAGGATTGCAATTATTCTGAAATTCTTAATTTTCGTTTGCTTACCACCATCGACTGACTTTTTCTGTTTTCCTTCCTCTTCGTTTTCGTTCAAACTTTTTTCAGACAGAATGTTTCTCTTTTCATCGATCTTGGCTTTCCGCGCGTTTCTAATTTGCTTCGACTTTTCTTTCCTCCTTTCTTCAGCTTTTAATTTCCTATCTTTGCCATTATTTTTGAATTTGCTTGCAACAGGATTGCGATTTCTTCTGGTCTCCATTTTTCTCGTAAAATTAATTTTCAAAACTTCAACTGTTCGACTCCACGACACGATCTCAAATGAAAATTCAAAAAATAATTCCGAAAAAAATCCAGGATTCTGATTGGCTATCTCTTATAATAATGAGCCTCTTTTTCAATCAATTGTCCTCGAGTTGAAACAATCCTATTCAATTTCTCTTCCCGATTCAAAAACTAAACTCCACAGAGACAAAAGGTCAACAGGAAAATTTTTCATGAGAAATAAAATTTGTTGAAGGTAATATTTTTCCTAATAAAAAATAACATATCTTTGGTAAAACATTATTAAAATTGTTTGCATCTGTCATTTATCAAACACAAAAATCGATTCGCTGAGTAGAGCTAAGTTTTCTCCATTTTTTAGGCCGGAGGGAAGTCGTGACTCTTCTTGTGGTGACGGACGGATACCTGTAGCGAAGCCTTTTTTGTTGCGATGAAGTTGGTCGATTTAATAACCTGGTGCGTTTAGAATAATCTTGAAAAGGGAGATTGGTTTTATCTAAGATGCAAGATTGTTTATTGAAGATTTGTTGACATTTACCTGTGGTTGTTTACTTCAGGTACATAATTTTGTTTACAGATTACACCACACATCATCTGGCATAAAGCAAAAGAACATTTTAAAAACTGAATCTAGTTCAAAAAATTTTGGGTGAGCAGTATTACCAGGAAGGGATACTGGGAGGAGTACCTGGCAGGGTAAAAGGTCAAAGGAAGAAAGGGCCCGCGAAAATGGAAAGCCTATTACCCTCCAAAAACCTCGTAAGATTGGCTTCTGGTCTACTTGCCACACCAACAACTTAAACCTCTTGATCACAGATAGATTCTACTTGTCCAGTTGAATGTAGCGATTCATCTTTGTAGAGTTAACCTGACCAGATGCATGTTCCCTACCTTTGCCCTGCACTGCAACTCGTTTTCCCTGGGGTAAGAATGACAGATTAACTTACTGGACGAGCTACAAATTCTTGTTCCTGATCAGATAGTATTGATTTTGAGCTTAATTTTGATTGGCTGAAGAGCAAAATGTCATACAGTAATAAGAATAATAAATTTTCAAAATTGTTCTCTTTCTTTCAGAATTACCCTCTAATGGTCTAGACACACAAACATATTTGTTTGCCAATAGCTTTACAGAATGGTGAGCTTTTCCGCAAGTATACGAATGTCTCCAATTGGGATCGTTCTTTTAATTGTTGTCAGCACAAGTGTCATCTTCTACTTCCATGATATGATCAAAGAAAGCAGACCCATAAAGAAATTATCAGCGTTTGCAAGCTTATTGAAATCACAGGGATATCATGTTGTTGGTTTTCAAGTTGATGAAATCTCTTTGAAACAGTTGCTTATTGCTTCTATCGAAGTTGCAGAACGTGGAGGGTTTGAGGTCAAAAGGATCAGAGAAAGTAATAATTTAAAGGTATGGGTATTCAAGTTTGGTTTTACTGCATTAAAAGTAGCACTTGATCATACCATATTACACCACCATCACTAATGATATCATCATCATTATCATCATCATTATCATCAGCAACATCATTAGGGTCAACATCATCATCATTACCACCACCACCACAATAATAATAATAATAATAATAATCATCATCATCATTATCATCATCATTATCATCATCATTATCATCATAATCATCATCATCATCTTTTCATCATTATCAACATCATCATCACCTCCACCATGTATATCAATCATCATCATTGCCATCATAAAATCATCACCATCATCATCACCATGATCATCATCATCAACTTTATCGTCATCTTCTTGATCATCATAGTAATCATCTTAATTGACATAACTGTTTCCTTGATAGGAGTCTTCAAAAGGCAAAACAGATGAAGGTGTAAATGATCCGTTGACGGAAGGTGATGTAATGTCACATAGAATTATGTATAACAGTTTTAAGATTACATGGCCAACTTTGAAAATTATTTCAGAAGAAAAAGACAGCACAGTTCCTGAGGATCTATCACCTATAACGCTAATTGCATCAGATGAAAAGATAAATAAAATACAGAATGATAGAAAAGTATCAAGTAATGATGTTGTCGTGTGGATTGATCCCTTGGATGCTACCAAAGAGTATTCTGAAGACCTTAGAGAATATGTAACAACGATGGTCTGTATAGCTGTCAAGGGGGAACCTGTGATTGGGGTTATTCATAAACCATTTAGTGGTGAAACATACTGGGCATGGAATAAACATGGTAACAATATAGAATCATCAAAAAAATCATCAAAAAATAGAGAAATTGAGAAAGCACCAGTGATTATAGTATCAAGATCACATGCTGGCAATGTTAATCAGACTGCAAGGAAAGCATTTGGAGAAGAAGCTGAAGTAATCGCAGCAGGTGGAGCAGGGTATAAAGTATTATCATTGGTATCAGGGAGAGCTGATGTGTATCTGCATTCAACAAAAATTAAAAAATGGGACATATGTGCCGGTAATGCTATTCTTAACAGTATTAATGGCAAAATGACTGATTTATATGGTCATACAATAACATACAAAGGAGTTAGTGGTGATGGTGTTGTTCTGAAGAATGGTTTAATTGCAACTGTTGTTGAACATGAAAAATTCTTGAAAAAACTTGGCAGATTATAATCATCTAAGGTATTAGCATAAAATAAAGGTTGTTTATGGGTCCTAGGTAACATGGGAACATGGGAAATGTATCAATGAAACCAAGGAACATGGCCAAAATTAAAAGGGAATAACAGAACATCAGAAAATAGAGATCAGGTAAAATCAGGGACCATGTTACCCCCTAAACGACCCTTACATAATAAGCAACGTTCAATTGATTGACATTTTGAAGGGCAAAAACAAAAGTCAGCGAGGCTGATGATTGACGTTATTGTTTTCACCCTCCAAAATATGATTGACACGTCAAAGTTGCAATTTAGAGTAGCTATACTACGTAGATAAACTATAGGAGATAAGATAAACTATTAAATTAATGTAGAGGAAGTAAAATACATGCATTTTTCAAGAGGAACTCTGGAAAGACAAATGATTTGTTTGAAAAACTTCTGTTACAAGGGTGACGGAGCATCCAAAAACGTTTTATTTAGAATTTCAGATGACTCTGACCAGCCTCTATGTTTTTTACTGCAATATCAAGTTTTTTGCAGACGATGTAGCATTCAATCTTCGAACCTTGCGCGGAAAAGTGCCATTGATGCAAGAATGCTAGAATGCTACCATCGTACGTCATCCTGTCGTGCTGTCCCTTAACCTTTAGTAACCCTTATGTTCACATTGAACGCAAAAAAACCCATAAACTAGATCTAGAACTAGATTCTTATCTTGCAGGCAATTGATCCCCACCCCTTCTGGCCTTCTATCAATTTTATCGGATAGATATAGACTAAGTTACTCATCAAGTTATTGATGTAAAAGAGAGTTTTAGAGAGAGAATTCTTTAAGTTAAATAGAAATTTATGCCTTTATCGAATTCAGTTCTTTAGATAATATATTAAAGATTTATTTGAGAGATACTTTGAGTAAAGTTTTTAATGAAATTAATAGTTAGTGTTGCGAATATGATTCGAATTTGATCGCGTAATAGATTTCTGTTTGTTCCAACGAAACTGTTTCCACTTGCGATCACAATCTGCCGATAATATTCTCCAAATTGCACGATAAGCTACAATCTAGTAGAAACAAGGCTCACAAGTTGCTCAGCAATGAGAGTTTTGAGTCGCGCGCAGGCACTGTGAAAGCTGGTCTATACATACTAAACTGTGAAGTTAGCGCGAAGGTTTTGGGAGTTGAGTACTGGTTGTTTACAAACTGATAACATTTTAAACAATTTATATCATTATATCATTTCAAGCAAGATAGATAATATGCTAGTTACACGTTTTTTTCTTCAAGGACCCTTTGGACTGAGTTGAGGCTTAATGTTTCCATAAAATGAGACTAAAAATTCCTCAGCTATAGCGTGACATGTCATGAAATATGTTTGAATACGTTTTAATTTGATTGTTTTGTAACTTTTTAAATGGAATTGGGTTTTTTGGGGGGAAGTGAGATTGCAAATATGTTGTCAAGTATATTATTTAGTTTTAAGAACTGTCTTGCTCTTGAAAAGTTATTCTTAAGGCCTGGCTAAACTAGGAGACATGTCCCGCGCGACATTGTTTCGTGTGACATGTCCCCTCGATATCTCCCAGTTTAGCCACCTTGGAAACTTGGTAGCGCGCGACAAAATTTGTAGCGAGAGGCACGCAAATGTTTCTCGGAGACAACGTCAATTATGTTCGGCGTGTCTCCCAGGGTGGCTTAACATGCGAGTGACAAGCGAGAAACATGCCCCCCGAGTCGCGGAGACAAGAAGTGTTTCTGTTGTCTCCCAGAAACATTTGCGTGTCTCTTGCTACAAATTTAGTCGCCCGCTACAAAGTTTCCAAGGTGACTAAATTGGGAGACACCGAGAGGACATCAATATCATGTGCGACATGTCTCCTAGTTTAGCCAGGGCTTTGGGTTTTCATCTGTGCCTCGATAAATCCTGAAGGTTCCTTAATTTTGTGGGAATTTTCAGCCTCCAGTTTCTTACAAACGTGTTCCCTATAAAAAATCAAAATGTAATAGTATAATATCGAATCATTTGAGCCCTCTTATACAAGCTGTTGCATTTTTCACAAAACTTTGCTTTAACGCTGGTACAATTCCCTTTGCACTGTTTAAATCTTCATTTGAGTTAGAATAACATCGATTCTCATCCTTTGGTATCAATCTGCTATGTTCGTTTTCAGAGGCAGCCTTGATGCTCAAAGCGTTTCGTTGCTCCAAAGCGGTAGAACAGTCACCGTTCGTGGTCCAAGCGGTAGATTTTTCACCGCGCGTTTTATCGCTTGATGTTGGCTGATCAAAACATTTGTGATACCAAATGTCCTGATGTATATCGTCAAAAGATCGAGTTTTCCGCCTTGAAATGGAATTTCCATTTAAATCATAGTCAGTCAATGAAGATGTATTAACGAAGACATCTTTTTTGTTGAAATTTCGATGTCTTCGATGCAAATCTTCAAACGATAAAGACCGACGAATACGCCTGACAATCATCTGAAAAAAGCCTCGTTTCTCCCTGGTTTCGTTGCCTCTTTCTGGAGATAACTGTTCCTCTTGAATGCTCTGTTTCGCCTTTCCTTGCACATACAAAGAACTGCAGTCGCTTTGCTGATCTTTTTTATTAAAAACTTGATGTAATGGTTGAAACTTTCGTCCCAAAACTTTTTCGTTCTGGCTCGGTACATTTCTCTGTCCTAGAGATGATGGGATTTCTGCGTTCGTCCTTCTATTCTGTGTAAAATTTGTTTGCTGCTTAAATGACGCAGTCATACCAACAACTTCATTTCCATTGGATTGTTTACCATTTTCCCTTGCAAAAGAATCCCCATACTCAAATATTTCCTCATTTTCGACACTCTTTTCCCCTAAATCTGTATTTTTCGGGCCAGTGATGCAAAAAACAGTCGATCTTTCGAAAGCTTCCGACTCTTGCTTTCCTGCGAAAAGTCCATCCTCTATCCCGTTTAACTTTTCGTTCACGTTTGATTTTGCCTTACTATATTTCCTAAAAATAAAATTCACATTCTCAACTTTGCTTAGAATTTCACTGCATTCTGCGATACTCGATTTCCGAAAATACTCCAAATCTTCTCTCCGTTTTGCTACTCTTTCTTCGTTATCTAAAATCTCACAAAAGACACAACCATCATCGTCCGCACCTTCCCAAGCATCATTTTCAATGCCTCTGTCACCAGATACTTGATAAGCTGACTTTGAATCCATGTACTTCTCCCTCTTTTCAACTTGTGGATACGATTGGCTAGATACTTGATAAGCTGACCTCGATTTCAAATTCTGATTAACATCAGTCTTTAGTTCATCAATTTTAAAGGCAACACGCTTTTTATGCTTATTTTGCGATGATGGCTTCCTGAGTTTCGATTCGATTTTCTTGCCAACAACAACAAACATTTTTGACGCCGTTTTTCTTATTATTCTTGAGTAACCAACATTATCATATTTACTCTCATTTTGAACCTTTATTTTCGTCTGCGAAATTTTTTTACCACAATTATCAGAAATCTCCACATTTCGCATCTTTATTGTTGTCTGTCCATGTTCGGTTTTATTCACATCGGAGTCCAAAATCATTGTTGGCAAAATTGTCTCAATTTTCATCATTGATTCGTCACTAAAAGTTAATTTTCTTCTTGCATCAAGAAATAAATTACTCTCTACACTTGTGTTGCCCTGCACATTCAATACAACGTTTGATACAAAGTTTAATGCAACATTTGATGCAGTATTCGACGCAATATTTGATACATCATTTGATGCAATATTGGATGCAATTTTTGATGCCGTATTTGATGCAACTTTTGATGCATTAATCGATGCAATATATGATGCAGAATTCGATGCAGTATTCGATGCAATATATGATGCAGTATTTGATGCAGTATTTGATCCAACTTTTGATGCACCAGTCGATGCAATATATGATGGAGAATTTGATGCAGTATTTGATGGAGTATTCGATGCACTATTTGATGCACTGTATGATGCAGTATTTGATACAACTTTTGATGCATTATTTGATCCAATTTTTGATACATTAGTCGATGCAATATATGATGCAGATTTTGATGTAGTATTCGATGCAATATATGATGCAACATTTGATTCAACTTTTGATGCATTATTTGTTGGAATATGAGATGAATTGTTGGATGCAGTACTTGATGCAGCATTCAGCAGAGTATTTGATGCAACATTTGATCCAGTGCGTGACACAGTATTGGATACAATATATGATGCAATATTTGATACAGTATTAGAAACACTCTGCTTACCTGACGCGTTTATATTACCTCTGATGCTAGAATTGCAAGGTTTTTGAATGCATTTTCCACTTGAAACAGCTCTCTCCTGTTTAACTGCGTGTTGCTCAATAACTTTGTTTCTGTACTTCACGGATTTTCTGTTAACATAGAAGTCCCACTCACTATCATCGCTTGAACTTTCTTCTGAATCATAACTCTGACAATCAGAGTCGCTCGATGACGATACCACACCCATAACAGAACTGAAAGATCTTACTTTACCTGCAATCATCGTATTCTTCAATTCTAAAAAGACAATACATGCTTTTAATTTTATAAAGAGCCTAGCTCAAGGTCTAGTTCTTAAAGCTCCTTACTTTTGGACCTTTTTTAATGAAAATGGAAGTAGCAGGTCCTTAATAGCTCCTTGTTTTTAATTGCATATTTAGTGCCATTCAGTGCCATTATTTATATAAAGAGACACTTGTATGTGGGCAAAGCTGGAGACTACATACGTGACATACAATCTATGCGAGTTTGACTACAAGTAAATGGAACTGGCTTTCAAATTCTTGATTGCATGCAGTTCTATAAATATTCAAAACTGAAAATCTCGTAAGATAATTTAACTGCGTTTAGAAGCGCACAAATTTAAGAACCCCAACTATAAATAAGTATGTGATGTATTTTAAAGAATCTTCGAAATTCTGACAAGAGTTTCGTGACAACGAAACAACGTGACTACAATGCCTGCCAAAAAACGTTCAGGAAATCAACCCCCTACCCCCAAAACCCATCGCCTACAGTTTGAACCTTTTGAAAATGCATTACGGGTGCTTGTGGGATACTTGTCAACGTAAGTTGAAGAGTACCCCACATTGCTTTCATACCAGCATTGTTTGGGGGGGGGGGAGATTTCAGCTGTTATAAATGAAATAATGTACTGCAAGTGGTCCAAGACATTTTACAGGCATTGTAGCTACGCTGTTCGAAAAAAACCAAAGTTCTAGCGCAAAAATTTTCATAACTTTCTGACCATCTTTACCGAAAAAATAAATAAAAAAGAAAAATAAAGAAAAAAATTAATATAATGTTGAATGTTGAGTAGTTTTCAATTCTACTGCACTCTTGCTATTATCCTTGCTATTATCATGCTATTCTTTATTGTTATCCAAGTAGTTATTGTTACGTATTTTCAATGATTTTATTGCATTTTTAAACTTTAATTTAGCAGCCCAAGCTAGATAAGCTGTGCTTCTCCTGGGTCGCATAGAATACAAGTATTTTGGCAGTAGCTTTTATTTTTGTTAACTTGTATTTTACAAAAAATTTGATTTGAATTGAATTAAATTTAGCTTGTGAAAACTGGGTTTCTCAGAATATTGAAATAATGGTGAACAAGAAGGAAAATTGAAATAGAAAAACATATACCTCTCGCAGCTCAATTCGATGCTTCTTTAACTGCTTGACGTTTATCATTTAGCGGCAACATGTTTCTAGACATCGAAAGCAAAATAAGATTATTCCTGTTTTAGTGACATTTGAATCCTAAACAATTAATTTTCTGTACTTTGTTAATTCTTCAAGTGTTTTATTATTTATATAGTATTTTCATAGACGACAATTAAGGTCGAGACCTAATCTGTAAACAAGAGAATTCAATAAATTCGAAATCAAATAAAACCACAAAATGAAATCTTAAAATAATAATCCATCGAAATGTTTACATTTTAAGTTATTGTACGTTAAAGCCAGGCTTCTGTCCTTATTCTGTGCTTATGTCGACCTACGATGTGATAGAACTAACGCTAACTAGTTGTAAATGCTGACTCATGTCCACATGTCAACGACTATGTAGTCAGAACTTATAGGATACAGTCAAACGCGTGGTCGTAAGAGCGCTCAGGTCGACTGCGACAGACGGGAATCAATTTTGCAACAATCACAGAAGTACACGCTTTTGTTTTTATAAGGAACCACTTTATAAGGAACCTACATGTAGAAGGCCTGAAAATTTAAAGAACTTATACTACTAAAGAGAAAATCATTAAGGAACTTTTGAATGTTGAATACTTTTATCACTGCAAATAATCAAGAATTAGAAAGCCGGTTCCATTCATCTGCAGTCGAAAATCACATAAATTGTACGTTAAGCATGTATCCAATGTTTCTTTGAGTAGTCTCGAGCTTTGTTTACATGCAAATGTCTCTCTTTTATTGTTAAGACCACTGTATGTGCAGTTAAAATTAAGGAACTATTAAGGAACTTTTGCAACTACAATTGCCTCAAAAGAGGTCCAAAAATAAGGAACTTTAAGAACTAGGCCTTGAGGTAGGTTCCTTACAAAAAAAGCGTGTAGAGCATGCCCAACTCTCTGGTTGCCGTCACAAGGAGCTAATTCTGCGTCTCTTTCTGACCAGTGCATTTGGATCCGCATCTGGGTATAAATTCTGCCTTAGTCAATTGTTTTGGTCTGTTTCTAACGTTTTTACCGTTAGGAGTGTCTGACGAAAACACTTTTAAGTATGCCCTGAGAAGTTTCCGCTGCTTCTCGAAATTTTGAATTTCTATACGACTCAAAAATCAAATACGTTTTAGCCTTTTTAGTCCATTAAAGAAGAATGATGTTCACAAAAAGGGCTTGTGTAGTTTCTTATCAGATGTTTCTTATAATAATGCACTCTACGCTGTTAGTTTGTGCATAAAGGCGGCTGTACTCACCATGCTTTAGTGTTTCTCTCGATGGACATTTGTGTAGATATTGCCAAGAAAAACGAACCCGGTTTCTGGAAATAGACCTTCCTATAATGAGAAAATAATGACGAAATTTGAGAGACTTTAAATATGATATCCTGAATGAACCCTCTTTAGTATTATTCTTAAATAGTTTATTTTAAATGTTAATATTTACACGTTTCAGGACAATGACTTAAAGCTGCTTTTTACAGAAAAAGATACCAGCTACTCACGCCTCAAAGTTAATTTATCAAAACAAACCTCCATAAAGCGGACATCCCTCTAAAACGGTCCTACAGGTGTCCACAATGTGAAAGTTCCATTGTAACGCCTTGAGTTTGTACACTAGTGGTCGAAGAAAGGTATCTTTTGAGACCGAGGAAGTATATATGCATAAGGAGGCTATTCCTCGATGTATCAGAGAATGAATAACTGCGTAGTGCGCATGCGAGCAACAACTTGCCCATAGCAATAGCTACGTGCCCAACCAGGAACCAACCAACAGGCACCACAAGATATGGCAGATACGACAGTGCAATATACAAACACCCTAAACTAATACTGTAATCTTACTTCATCACAAGCTTGCATCAGACGAGGCGGCAAATCGTAGCAAACGCATACATTGTAAATTATACATGAAACCGAACGGTCCTAATAGTAAGAGAACTACTAAGGAATACAGATACATTAGGTTATAAGCATACGAGCGTACATAGCCCCACATGTTGTGGAGATGGTGGAGACTGTGGAGAGATACATAGGTATATAGTAGTACAGGCATACATGGCCCCAAATGTTGTGGAGACGGTGGAGACGGTGGAGAGATACATAGGCATATAGTAGTACAGGCATACATGGACCCAAATGTCGTGGAGACGGTGGAGGCGGTGGAGAGATACATAGATATATAGTAGTACAGGCATACATGGCCTTGAATGTTGTGGAGACGGTGGAGACGGTGGAGAGATAGTTATAGGCATATAGTAGTACAGGCATACATGGCCCCGAATGTTGTGGAGACGGTGGAGACGGTGGAGAGATACATAGGTATATAGTAGTACAGGCATACATAGCCCCACATGTGGAGACGGTGGAGATGGTGGAGAGATACATAGGTATATAGTAGTACAGGCATACATGGCCCCGAATGTTGTGGAGACGGTGGAGACGGTGGAGAGATACATAGGTATATAGTAGTACAGGCATACATGGCCCCGAATGTTGTGGAGACGTTGGAGACGGTGGAGAGATACATAGGTATATAGTAGTTCAGGCATACATGGCCACGAATGTTGTGGAGACGGTGGAGACCGTTGAGAAGTATTTTGATATATGTGATGAATATTTTTGCGGATATTTTTTGGCGTATAGATGTGCGATTGTTTATCTGGCACATTCTCTTTTGAAATTTGGCACGGTTCAGGCAGATTGTTTGCCCACATTTTGCTACAGTACAAACCCAAAATTGATCAATTTCTTTTCGGAAGAAAACGAAGGCCCTTTGATAAATTAAGATGAATTGCAGGATGCAAAAATTGAAAGTATCTTTTTAAGTTATGGAACAGAGCCATCAAATTTTCAACATAAAAAGATGCGCATTAGACATGAAGGTCATGCTGAAGCATATTTTCTACGTTTTAAAAGTGTATAGTGTTTGGCGAGCCGCAGTATAGTATGCACTTCATTAAAGCAATTATGGTTGCTTCTCTGGGGCTAAAGCATAGCTTAAACCTCCTGAATGCCTATAATAATCTGGCGACTTTACCTGGAATAGTTATCATTGCAGAGAGAAGAGCATCTTGCAAAATAGCTATTGTTGTTAATCAAATCATATTTCTTTGAGAATGGAACGTCAAAACTTATATACAAATTGCAAAATGGATTAGTTGATGATTTCATTCTACTGATGTGCTAGTGTAAAGTTTTCGTGCTACACGCTTCCAATTAGATTCACGCATTCACGGGCAAAAATTCTGATCTCATCAAATCACGCATTGAGTGGTCCAATAACGCAGCACGCAGAACCACTCGAGGGACTCTTTTGCAGGTTTCCCTCAAAAACAACTACAGCAGTCTTGGGAGAAACAAGAAATCCTATTTTTCTTATTTTACCCTTATATTATTTAAATCAAAGATGGATAATGTGTGTTTTCAGATCATATTTATAGCCAAATTTGCTTTCTGCATTATTCTCGTTTTAAACAATGCACGGCTCCCGTCCTCATTCTAGCAAGAACAGAAAACTGAGGGGGGCTTTGGGGGGTATCAAAACCCGAAAACCCGGTAGAAAATTGGGGCAAACCCGAAAACCCGGATGACCTTAGTTTCAACCACTCTTGTAAGAATTTTACACATTGATATCCTCTGTGAGGTTTAAAACCCGAAAACTAGCACTTTTTACTGCAAGACCCGAAACCCGAGCTAGAAAAATGGCAAAACCCGTTGCCCGTTAAATATACTTGACCCGAAAACCCGCGCGATTTTTTGGGAAAACCCGAAAACCCGAGGACAAAATCGGCCAAACCCGCAACACCCGTGAAAGCCCAAAGCCCCCCTCAAAACTCTTTCCATTTTTTTCCCGAGTAATTCTTTGAAAGAAATTTCCTACAAAGGATATCGGTTTTAGAAATCAACTCCAGGACAGGGAAGCTACCTTCTTAAAAATTTCACTCTGGGATAGGGTGGATTTACTAACTTTCTAGCCGCACATCTTCGTATTTAGGAAAGTAAAGTTTCCCCATTTTCGCATAAAAGATACTTAACATTTTCTCTTCTCTTAAATCACCCCTGAAATCCTTAAAAGCTTGTTAGCGTTGTAATTAATTGTTGATTTTTAACAAGACACAGATACGGGAGACTCAGGTTTTCGTGGGCCTTTGCACTACATGTTGGTCTAGGCCTGGTCCCCCAAATCATGACAATGAGAATCAGGAGACGTCTAGCTAAATATAGATAAAACAAGTTATATCCAACCTTATATTAATATGGAGACTTTTCATGGTGCTCTCAAGGGACGCAGTGATGGCATGTTTCATATGTGGCCTTCACATGTGAGCGAGGTTTTCAAGGAATACAAATAGCAGATCTGTCTCGGTTGGGTTGCTCTCTTCGTTCGCTTGGTAGTGGCTCAAAATTTTTTGCCAAGCTCTCCCAACCCCGAAACATGGAGTCCTTTTTGGGGATGGTTTTTCTTGTTGTAGGTCTATTCTTACAGCCTGTGCCGTGACTCGGGAATTTTACAGTTCTCTAAACAATATCCTATCAAACAATATTATGATGAATGCTGATAATCTTTGAAGGTCTTTTGCAATACAAACTTCTATACACATATACAGGGTGTACTGAAAAAGGAACCCGCTTTTGAATTTGTTTTTATTTGCAAACTGTAGCTTTAAGGCCAGTAAAAGTTTGCCATAATACTCACTGGGTACATAATACATTCGGGGCCATGTATGCCTGTACTACTTACTATATACCTATGTATCTCTCCACTGTCTCCACCGTCTCCACAACATTCGGGGCCATGTATGCCTGTACTACTATATGCCTATAACTATCTCTCCACCGTCTCCACCGTCTCCACAACATTCGGGGCCATGTATGCCTGTACTACTATATGCCTATAAGTATCTCTCCACCGTCTCCACTGTCTCCATATTATTTGAGTCCCTATATGTTTATCTTGTTTTTCACGTGCATGAATAATAAGTCCATGCAATGTCATCAGAATATACGCACTATTATCCCGTATATATGACACTGCTAGACAACACATCTCACCCTCACACTACGATACTCTATCTCTCTCAACTATCTCTCCACCATCTCCACCGTCTCCACATGTGGGGCTATGTATGCCTGTACTACTATATACCTATGTATCTCTCCACCGTCTCCACCTTCTCCACAACATTCGGGGCCATGTATGCCTGTACTACTATATGCCTATGTATCTCTCCACCATCTCCACCGTCTCCACATGTGGGGCTATGTATGCCTGTACTACTATATACCTATGTATCTCTCCACCGTCTCCACCGTCTCCACAACATTCGGGGCCATGTATGCCTGTACTACTATATGCCTATAACTATCTCTCCACCGTCTCCACCGTCTCTACAACATTCGGGGCCATGTATGCCTGTATTACTATATACCTATGTATCTCTCCACCGTCTCCACCGTCTCCACAACATTCGGGGCCATGTATGCCTGTATTACTATATGCCTATGTATCTCTCCACCGTCTCCACCGTCTCCACAACATTCGGGGCCATGTATGCCTGTATTACTATATGCCTATGTATCTCTCCACCGTCTCCACCGTCTCCACAACATTCGGGGCCATGTATGCCTGTACTACTATATGCCTATGTATCTCTCCACCGTCTCCACCGTCTCCACAACATTCGGGGCCATGTATGCCTGTACTACTATATGCCTATGTATCTCTCCACCGTCTCCACCGTCTCCACAACATTTGGGGCCATGTATGCCTGTACTACTAAATGCCTATTACTATCTCTCCACCGTCTCCACCATCTCCACAACATTTGGGGCCATGTATGCCTGTACTACTAAATGCCTATGTATCTCTCCACCATCTCCACAACATTTGGGGCCATGTATGCCTGTACTCCTGTACTACTATATACCTATGTATCTTTCCACAGTCTCCACCATCTCCACAACATGTGGGGCTTTGTATGCCTGTACTACTATCTGCCTATAACTATCTCTCCACCGTCTCCACCGTCTCCACAACATTCGGGGCCATGTACGCCTGTACTACTATATGCCTATGTATCTCTCCACTGCCTCCGCCGTCTCCACAACATTCGGGGCCATGTATGCCAGAACTACTATATACCTATGTATCTCTCCACTGTCTCCACCGTCTCCACAACATTCGGGGCCATGTATGCCTGTACTACTATATGCCTATAAGTATCTCTCCACCGTCTCCACTGTCTCCATATTATTTGAGTCCCTATATGTTTATCTTGTTTTTCACGTGCATGAATAATAAGTCCATGCAATGTCATCAGAATATACGCACTATTATCCCGTATATATGACACTGCTAGACAACACATCTCACCCTCACACTACGATACTCTTATTTCCGCGGGGGTGATTTTGTAATATAACGAAGCACACAACGAATTATATAATGTTTTCGGAATGAATATTTATTACCCTATACACCTGTATGGGGAAATATTCGTTCTCTGATACATCGAGGCACAGCCCATAAGGATTACATGATTCCTCCTCGAAGGATTTAGAATCGGGTAGTTTTTTCCTGGCCAATGTTGGAGAAGTTCCCACAACAATGGATCCTAGGTAAAGGCGATTCATATTCTAAACTGCCTAGCAGGTAACTAAACTAAGTCTTTCGAAAAAACTAAGGGCAATGGCGAAGGCAGTGTTGCTGTTTCCTGCTGATCTGGACTTTATATTCTTTAAAGCATCAACGTATCTTAAGCTTAGCCGAGAAAAGACGAAAGCGGAGATCAAACTGACGAAACTCACTGTTAACTTTCAAGAAGGATCGAAGATACAGTAATGATAGGGTCCTTACCTTCAATTTGTTTCATTTACTATACAATAACCCAAAACACCAATCAGGATATACTGTCAACAACGAAAAAGAAACTTTTTGATTAATAAACAACTTGTCATTAAAAATCTTATACATAGTGAGTTTTCTCGTAACCATTATTCTGTGTATTTTCTATGACCATCTAAACACAGGAGGCCCAATCGCATAAATATCATAAGTGATATAACCTTACTTGTGTTGTTTTCTGCCTAAAACGTCCTATTTTCGATATAGATATTTGGTTGTTGCTGTTGTTTGGAAGACGCCACATTGTGATAGCTTTATACGTATATAATAAATAATAACGTATATAATAGTTATTATTTATTATATACGTATAATCACAATGTGGTGTTTTCTGAGCAACAACAACAACCAAATATATATATCGAAAATAGGACGTTTTAGGCAGAAAACAACACAAGTAAGGTTATATATATCACTGATGATATTTGTGCGATTGGGCCTCCTGATCTAAACACTTGATAGTTCGCGAATACAGCTCCCTATTTGGACATTATCTACGTATTTAATGTTTTGAGATGGGATGGTAGTAGGTACTTTATAGATAAACTTAGCACAGAAATACGTTACGATGTAGCAGAGGTAGAGATATGAACCATTTAAGGCCTGGCTTAACTAAGAGACAAGTCGCGCACGACATTATCCCTTTGATGTCTCCCAGTTTAGCTACTTCTGAAACTTTGCAGTGCGCGACAAACTTTGTGGCGAGAGCCACGCAAATGTTTCTGGGAGACAACAGAGACATTTCTTGTCTCCACGACTAGGGGGACATGTTGCTCCCTCGTCACTCGCATGTTCAGCTACCTTGGGAGACACGTCGAATACAATGTCGTGGGCGACATTTCCCCTAGTTTAGCCACAGCTTAATATCCCAGGGGATATTCTATCAAACCCCTTTAGTTTACAAGCATCTCGTCTTACAAGTCTACCAGTTCCAGAGATCGCTACTGTAGCTGCCAGGAACTGAAATTAGTACCACAAGCGTACAGCATGGCCATTTGACTATCTTGATGTAATAATTATAGCATAAATCGATCAATTTGTTCTCCGCTGATAAATGTTCACCGGTCATAAAAAAAATTCCCGTCAATCTCTAACATTTCCGGGCAACGCGGTCTTACAGCATTATCTTCATTACAATACCTCCTGATTCAAACCAATATCTACGGTTCTTCGGAAGAACTTCTCTCTCTTCAAAGCATTGATCCGGGGGGACACAACCAATCTACAATTAGGCTATTCTCGTTTCGCTGCTGTTGTCATGAATTTCAACCGGCTCTGAATCGATTCATGAAAAAAAACGAGCAATGGGAAAATAGTTATCCCTTCCGTGGAGCTATATTTGGAATAATCTTACATATGATTGCAAACATGCGCTAATCCTTGCCACCTTTAAAAAAGGCTTGGTGTTCACGATTTTGGTAAAGGAACGGTCTCCATTTTCACGATTTTCGTGTTTGAATAATGGAAAATTGGTATAAGGTCGGGTATGTTTTTGATGATTGGGCGGCACATCCCTTACAAAATTTGATCAAGTGCCCCTCCCCGGGTTTCTAGCGTACCCAAAGAGATACGACCACGTGTAAACGAAAAGCCTACAGTGACCTCTTTGGGAACGGGATCCGTTGCTGCGTAAGGCAACTTCAAATCAGAGAATAATTATTTAACAATGTTTGGGTTGTTTCTGGTAGCTGTAAGACTTGTGAAAAGTGGATGGAAAATGTTTGCCGTCCTTTCTCTTCATCGAGATCTCATTCTCACACTTCGAATAGGCTTGCTATGACGCCTAGGAACAAAAGCAGAGATGAAGCATACTTGTGGATGCCATCTTCCGAAAAACAAAAGAGGATTTCGTCTTGAAGATGGAGTCTTTCGTCTTTTAGAAGATGGTGTGCACACGTAGGCTGACGAAGATTTTGATAATTGAACTGGTTTATAGAAAGGATACAAGAAATCGCAGATCATGTCGGCATAGTAGAAATGATTTGTCAAGCGACAGACTTGTTCAATTATCAAATATATTTCCGTTGCAACCTAAAATATGAATGTATCAGATTCACTCTTAAATATGACTATGTTGCAGTCATTGTTATATTAAAATTTAATTTAGAAAGCGGCAAACGTGAATTGAACGTTATCTGTCACGTACAGATATGTTTGAGTAATGACCTTTTCAAAGAGATCTGGGCCGGCGCGATATTTTTCCGGAAGATGGCGTACATCTTGAGTAACGGAATCCTCTCTGAGAGCAACCATCGGTCGCTTAAGGAGAAAGTAGTGCAGCAAATTTTGCTTCATATTCACGAATGACGGAAAAAAGGAGAGAAAAGGAATCTGCGACTATAAATGCAAAGAATATCTGCACAAACCCAGGAAACAAGATGCAAGTAACTCGCAAAGAGAAAAATACTTGAGTTAATGCCTGCTGCTTTAGCAGATAAGCTGGGACTTGAATCCTTTCATTTACCTTTCCCCTAACAAAGCGTGAATTTGAAGCAGAATTTGCTGCACTTGCTTTCCTGAAGCAACTAGAATCCAGGTCATTGCACGCGGAAATCATTTCCCAACTCAAGATGTCTGCCATCTTCCAGAAAAGTGTCACGCCGACCCAGGCCTCTTTCAAAAAGGTCTCTTGCAATACCCAATAGCCCCAATTCTTCCGAGCAGTTTCAACTTTCTTAAATTGAAGAATCTCAGATTTTTGCTTTTCATTAGGTCCCTTTGTATAACATTAACAACTAACCATCCATAAATCGTAACCCAAAAGTAAGCAAAGAAAAAAACGACCACTTACGCCAACCAAACATCTTGTTCTTTCAGCTTGAAATCTTTGTAAGAATGGGCCAAAGAGTGACAGAACGTATAGCAATTGAGCCTCGTTTGTGATCAATGGTTTAAAATGCATTTGTAGGAACCTAAAACGAGGCAGTATTAATGTTAACGAGGTTATCAATTTTACAAAGCTTAAAGGAAACATAAAGCCAGAGATAAAGTATTTTTGAGAAAACCTAAAGCGAAGAGTTGTAGTTCATTTGGTACATTTTCCACTAGTGGAATAACACAGTAGATGGGAGTCGAACTTCATCAAAGAGTTGATGAACATTCCAGTTAGCCAGATAACTCCATGAAATTGCCGAAAAACGTTTTTCTAAGTTATCCAGCCCAAGGATAACTTCTCCTTTTGTTGACATTTTCGCTATTTAACCACACTTTGCCATGCATTATTGTTACCATTTCTTAGAACTATATATTGTTAATGCACTCCAAAAATGTGTTCATGATTGGCACATGAAAATTACTCGTTTCTCAGCAAATTCTCCCAAGTCATGCAGTCTAAGGCTCTTCTCCCATTTAGTTTGATGTTTTGGTTATGATAAGATTCCGTCAGTAATATACATATTTATGTAGATTGGAAATAGATGTGCAGACGATTCTGGACTGCCTGACCAATTCAATTCAATTCAAATTTTTCGCAAAATACAAGTTTACAAAAGAAAAAGCTACTACCAAAATACTTGTATTCTACGCAATCCAAGAAAAGCAGAACTTATCTAGCTTGGGCCGTTAACTTAAAGTTTAGAAATGCGATAAAATCATTTAGAAACCAGACAGCCAACGACGTTTCTACATAGCAAGTCAAACTGCAGGAGAGCCTTAGGTTGCATGATTTGGAGAGTTTACTTTATGATTTCATTGAGTTCTATAGCTCAATGGAAACATCTTGGCTCCCTGATAATGTAGCCCAGGTTCGAATCACATCTATTGTGGTCCACTATTTATGGAAAAATCTATCGTAGTGTTCGCCACTCATGACAAATATCAACATCTAATATGTATGTTTCTCTTAAGTGGCAGACAGTAGAATGGAGTGGTCGCTCTATGATTATGATTATGTCTTAATACACTCGGAGCCCTGACCATACACCACATCATATAGTAGGTTGTGAGTGAGCTAAAATGGTGTATTTAGAGCCAGAAGCTAGGGTCTTAGTAGTAGGTTAACTTATCGAGACCTCGACGCTGGCAGTGACGCTACTGTAGCTGGGGCTGAACCCTGGCCTCAGGCTAAGGTGAAAGAAGTTGAGGGTGAAATGGTGCATTTAGCGCCAGTCACTTAGGATCTCAGTAGTAGGTTAACTAATCGAGGCCTTGGCCCTGGCAGTGACGCTACCGTAGCTGGGGCTGAACCCTGGCCTCAGGCTAAGGTGATGGAAGGTAAAGGTTAAATGGTGCTTTTAGCGCCAGTCGCAAGGGTCTCAGTAGTAGGTTTACTAATCGAGACCTGGAACCTGGTTGTGACGCTACCGGAGCTGGGGCTCGAACCCCGTCATCTCTGAGCTTCTGACAACACGAGCAAGCTGGATTAGGCTACAAGGCCACAGCACCTTCAAAGATTAGGCTTAAGAAGTAGTAAATGGAAATAAAATGCAAATAAAAAACTTACTTTGGTAGAAGAACGAATTGCCCATTACTCGAATGATGCCAAAAAGCATGAAATAATGCAAGGACATAATCAGCATGAGATGCGCAGTTCATTGACTGGTTGGCAGCGAATTCAAAGAATGATGGCATCGAAGACATTGTCGTGAAATTCACATTTGAAAGTTCGTTTTTCAAAACATGGCATATTTTGTTGTTTACAATTAACCACGATGATTCCTGTTAGAAAAAATAAGGGTGAGAAATCTGTGTATAGAACTCAAGATTGATTATTATCATTACGCTAAAGTGCGAAATACACTCTTTGCCTCGGCAAAATTATTTGGTTCAACTGCTTCAGTTCCGCATCTTAGTATGAAATCCCCCTTAGGCATTTGTTTCGGTCTGTTCCTGACGTTTTCATTCTGAGGAGTGCCAGATGAAAATGTTTCCGATGTTTCTTGCAATTTTATGGGATTATTAATAAAATGAAATAGTGGACGTGGCCAAATTGAAAATCAAAACAAAACCAATATTTTTGGACGTTGCCAAACGGTCAAACATTCTGCTTGGCAAGCACATTTCTAATGTTGGACAAACAATGTTTGATCGTTTGGCCGGGGGTATGGCCTACGTTCTGATAATACAACGAATGCAAATAAAACATTGCACAACTAAAGTAGCAAAAACAATTCACAGTATCAATGGTTTATTGAATCTTACCGGAAGTGACGTAAGCACAACAGCAACAGCATTAATCCAAGACATTATATTCTTTCGAATGTTGAAACTTCGACTGTATTCACTGTTGAAAAATTAACAGTGAAGTACTTAAACACTACACTCAACTCAGAATGCTTAAGTGCCAGGCTGATAAATATTGAGTAACGAGGAAGGACTCTTAAAAGGGAGGGTACGCATTTTTTCATATCTGGAAGGCCTTTATAAGGAAGGTAGTGCCGGGATAGGCAAAAACTTAGAGAATATCTTTTGAATGCATCCGTTTTCATTTATGTAGTTCAACCAAGACTAGCGATGAACAGCACACATGGGGTTTACAGCTTACAGCAACAATACAGAAGCTAAGTATACAAGTACAATATATATTGAATTTCACCCGACCCCTTGGTTTATATGAAATAAAACAAAGTAAAAAGTTAAGGGATCGTTAAGGAATTTTGAGTACTCAGATCTTGCCATCAGTTAAGGAATTTTCAAGATTGAGCCTTAGACGAGCTTGCTTATAAAACAAATGCGTGTAGTTTTTGTTGGTCTGTGATACTGGATACACATGAACCCCAAAAAAGGGAAAACATGAGTAAGGAGAAGAAAGATCTAGTACAATGAACGTGATGTCTTCTTACCTTTTATAGAGAACATTGAACAATGCTTCACCAACTTGCTCTGTTTTGATTGGCAGTGCCATTAATTCAACACAGGTCACGTGCAAGGCATGAGAAGTTGGATTCGGGAATTCATTGAATCGCCAATCGCATGATGGGAAGGGAGAAGGTGTCTTCCCAGAGATCGCTACGATATGTCAAGGATTCATGAGAAAAAGGGAAAGCATTTAAATATAGCGTATGAAGCAGAGAACTTAAAAGTCGATTGATTTTGTTTGATTTAGCTTGTGATGCAGACCTCTCCGTGGGAGGAATTACCCTTCTAGTCGAATTTCTCCCCCGCAGAGGTCCGCATCGCAGACTAGATTCGATTCAGCATAACTTAACAAACAATAGTTTTATAGGAGGTGCGAAGATGATGATGCTCCGACCAAAAGGGAACAGGGAGAAAAGTTGAATACTGTACACCCCTTAGAAATTATTTTTTCATGGGTGGCCTACCAGAGTAGAGGAGATTCGAAGCTGGTCGGCATTTGACACGTAATTGGGAAGGATACTATCAACTAGACGTCCAATGACAGTGCAGAAATAAGAGTGATCTGGAACCCAGGATACGTCATCATGGCGAGCCAAATATTCCAGAAACCCATTTGACAATGCCCTGAGAAAGAAAAACAGATAGAGGTCTCGGGTCGAGGTCTCAGGTAGTTCATCTACTTCTCAGATCCTAGTTGCTAAAAACCGACTAAAAACATTTCATCTCCACAGCTTATTTGATAGAAAATATACAATTTCAGGCTTTAGGTTATCAATAAACGAAGATTCTTATGCGTAGGTTTTTACTGTATATTTAAGAAGAATTCAATGTGATATAATTAATCTCTTACCATCCGGGAGGATGACAATCTTTCTGAGCTCCGATGATAGCTCCAACAAGTTTCTTTTTCACCAAAGGCCTGTCCTTAAGTTTCTGCATTGAGTAATGCAAAGTGTTGTACAAATATGTGATTGGACGATCTGGAAAAATGAAAATGATACAGATCAGGGGATATCTAATGAAGAGGAGAGCCTTGGGCCATATGAATTGGAGAGTTACTCAGAGATTTCTAAATAACAGAGAAAATGAAGATAAAGACCTTACATTAGCCTTCAATGACCTTTACATTGACCTTCATTGACCTTACATTTGACCTTCATTGACCTTACATTTGACCTTCAATGACCTTTACATTGACCTTCAGTGTCCTTTATTGATCTTTATATTGACCTTCATTGACCTTTACTTCGAACTTCATTGACCTTCATTGCCCTTCGGTAAACTTACATTTGACCTTCATTGACCTTTACAATGGCCATCATATAGACACTTACATTGACTTTACAATTGACCTTCACTAAGACTTCTTTGAGTTTCTCTTACATTCAAAAAAATAAAAATCAAATCACATACCGTGAAATTTATACAGTGATCCAAGTTGATCCAGAAGACTTTCAAGTGATTTAGAAACAGGTGGGAGCTCCAAGAAGCGATGAATTACAATATCAAACACCTAAATGGAACAATATCTTCATCAATAGTATATTGGGTATGTCAAGTGTACAAGGGGTCGATCACGTAAAACATAGATTGTCATTTCAAGGAATGGACTGACCTGACTTCAAAACCTCAATAAGAACATCTGAAGATCGTTCAAATTGGACATAACTGACAGCAAAAATCCAGTGTAACACCCCTACAATGACAGTCTAGGGACTTAACTAACTAAACGAACTAGCTAACTAAGTAAGTAATTTTCAGTGTGGTATATAAAGTCGGTCGCAAGTCGGTTTGCAAGTCGGTTTATGTGTTTTTGTAACTAGCAGATCACGCGGAGGATAATAAATTCCCAAGACGAGCTGAGAAAACATTCAACACATAACAATTCATTCCCTCAACGTATTTGTTGAGCTCTCCTAAGCATATATTCTGAGTCGTTAGCAAAGGGTTAGTGGAAGAAAAGGCAGTTGAATAAAGTGCTTTAAATCACAGTTTCAGTCAAATTTTCCATAATTTCATATGGCTTAGGCCCTGGCCCAACGGTGGGACATTGTTTGTGAAACATATGAAACCTGGCTGCCAAGCAAAATGTTTACCGCTTGGCCACATCGCGTAGCATTTTCCGCCAAACATTTTTTGCCTCCTTGAATTTCTTTTAAAAACAACACGCAACAAATCCTGCTTATTTAGGCTTGTGAAGCAAAGTTGTCTGACGTGGCCGAACGTTCAAATTTGATAGACGAAGTCCAAATGTTTGACAAACAATGTTTGGTCGTTTGGCCAAGGCCTTACTTACAAAACATTTGAAATCTGAATTCTCAAGCAAATTTTTCATCTTTGGCGATGCAGCGTAACATTGCTTCTTCAAAAACATTGCCAGAAAAATTTAAGTTCGTTTGCTTGCCAAACAATGTCTTGTGACGTAGCGAAACAACCAAACATTGTTTGTCAAGCAAATCTCAAATGTTTGACCAACAATGTTTGATCGTTTGACCAGGATCTAAGTTTGTGCAGCAAATAAACAGCGCTGAATAGGCATGAGAATTGTTTGAACATAATAGGAGTTTAAATAATAATGAAATTTAAGCCTATGACCACATAGCACTTATAAGCTCTTTGGGAAGAAGATTAATGAGAAGAAGTAATGATGAAACGTACTTACAGGCAAAAATCTGAGACAGACATTTCCAAAATAAATTGGTAGGTATGTTGTAGTGGGTGGCTTTAAATCATTTGCTTCATATAGTCCTTCAAAGTATAATTTCTCTGGAAAAGACTGAAACATCATACTAATTAGATGATGTGTATAAAATTGACATTTGCAACGCTCAGAAAATTCGGACTGGCCAGTAGAAATACAGGATGTTATAAAAGGAACCCACTTTAGACAATGTTTTAACTACCAAAGGACTAGAAATGGCTTCGTTAAACGTTAGAAAATCTAACTTACTAATAAAAACAACTTACGACATGAAACGCTCTATGCTTTTTAAGCCAGTCTGTTTGACGCCAGTGGTCTGGAGAATTCTACAACCAGAGAGAGAGAGAGAGTTACAAAAGCACAATTTAGTAAGAACCATGTTGTGTTATGATTAATGTAAAATCAATTGGTAAGGCTAACGGCCACATTTGTTTATAGATTATTTGTTTTTCCAGTATCCGGCAGCCGGAGCCGGCAATATTCCATTTCTACTTCTTGCTTGTGTGGTTAAATTTTGAGATCTCATTCACTCAGCAGTCAACGCCAGGCTGACCTCCTCCCTGGCACTGAGGGTTGTTTACGCGGTTTTTTACGTCCTCAGTGGTTCTGTGACGTCCCCATTTATTTTGAAACGAGCTCGCCATTCAACATGATCATCCGAGTCATAAAGAGTAAGGTTTTTACATCTGGTAATTTGTGCTCCCTAGCCTGGATCTGAACCGCAGACCTTAAGCACAAATGGCGCAAATGCCAACCACTACACTGCGTTTCCCTCTATTGGATGGCCATTAGAATCATATCTTTTGATACAAACCTCGCGAACGAACGCATTGACTCTGCTCTTGAAAGGTGGCGTTAGAAGAAGAAGTTGAATAATGAAAAAGCAAACTTGAGCTTCGTTTCCTTCGTGATGTCGTAGGGCCTAAAAAACAATCAAACAGTAACTCTCATATTTATCAATGCTTTGTTTTCGAGACATTCTTCGTAATGTAATAAGAAGTATCTTTGTCAGGCGTAGAAGTAGCAGCTATATCCAAACGTTCTAGCAAAACGATAAAAGTTTGTTGGTAAAACATCTAAATTTTCTTGTCAAAAAAAATGTTTGACCGTTTGGTTACGTCTCAAAACAATGGTTGCAAAACATAAATGCTCATGAGAGGCAAAGAATGTTTTTAAAGTTTCCTAAAAGCATTGTCAAGCAATTCTACTTGTCCAGCAATTTGCTGTGACATGGCCAAATAGTCAAACATTGCCTGTAAAGAAAATCTCAAATGTTTGACCAAAAATGTTTGAGCGATTGGCCAGGGCCTTAGCCTAATTCCAGATGGTGATGAGGAAGGTTTTCAAAGACGCTATGGCGTTGTGGTCCAATAAGTTACCCCTTCATGTTAAAAATTAAGTGAGGGCAGGGGCTTAATTTCACCAGCACTAGCGTCATAATAATTTCAAGGACCCCTTAGTTATTCTAGTCCTGAAATCCAAGCAGCAGCTTCTTGTAAACCCACACTCAAGGGTCAGATAGAATAACAGGAGGAAAAAGGAGTATCTTACCATGCTAAGAACAAGACGATCAAGTGTAAAAATATTATATCTCCAAACCATATCATTCAAGTGTTGTATGCACTGAAAAGAAGAAATCGAATTGATGAAAAATTTGCTTGATAACCCAAAACGTGCCAACATTGTAGTGCAGATTAAGGCCAATACTATTTGACTAAGGCGTTGTGGAACCTGTTTAAAACAAGCTGAAAGAGCAGTACTACATATGTAGAAAGAAAAAGTTCGCTTTCTTTATCTGGCTCTATACCTAAATCTCGAAAACCTTGCCCGAACATCGCCAAAACTACACCAAGCATTTTCTATTCAGATGGGGGCTGCTGTTGTGGTATGGGTGGCTAAGCTGACCAACATCTCAGTTTGATCAAACATTACGTTACCAAATCCCAGGAAATTGTCCAACCTCCTTCAGACAATAACACACCTAGCTGCAACCTCCCTCACCTGAAAATGTGTCTGGGGTGTGGCTTCTGTGAGATTCTCTATTTTTCTAATTCAACTTCCGCCGGTCAATAACCGTTTGACAATAACTTTTTCCTGACTTAGTATCCTACATCAGTTGGCGGCTCTGCCAGACGGACGCTGCAACCATTTTACCCGATGGAAATGTCGCGTTTGGCTGGGGCTTAAATCTAATGGTTATCTTAAGGCCTGGCTAAGCTAGGAGACATGTCGCGCACGACATTGTCACACGTGACATGTCCCCTCAATGTCTCCCAGGTTAGCCACCTCGGAAAATTTGTAGCGCGCGACAAATTTTGTAGTGAGAGACACGCAAATGTTTCTGGGAGACACAATAAACATTTCCTGTCTCAGTGGTTCGGGGGACATGTTGCGCGCGACACGCGAAATGTCTCCTAGTTCAGCCATAGTTCCTAGGACATGTTGCGCGCGTTCAGCCTTGTCCTGCACACTGATTGGTTAATGCTAAATTCTACAGCATGTTAGAAGCGATGTTTGAACACATAAAAATAAATCGGTATTCAACTCACAATGTTGACATGCTCCCCCGCAACAGCCGTTGAAACTTCGTACACTAGATAATCAGCGAAAACTCTTATATGAGTTGAAAGCTCACGTGCTCCGATTTCCATCAAAACTCTAAAAAATATCAATACAATTATTTGCTTATTCATATTTTGATATCAAAATTGAACAACTAATGCCCACTATCGTTTATAAAGTACTTAAAATACTATTAATGCGCATACCTGTGACATACAATAGGGATGGCTTTCGTCTCAAACAGAATTTTCCAAAGAACACTAAAAAGAATAAACGTTGAGTGATAGTGTACTTTCGTCAGGCACACCCAAATATCAAGTTGAAAAGGGTCACCTACTAGCCCACCCAACTTCCCTTTAGAAAAAAAAATAAGTAAATTTCCCTTATTCTAACAAGGAGAAGAATCTAGTATAAGAAGAAGTAATTGCCTAGTAAAACATCAATGATAGAACTTACCAAAGGAAAATATCTGATGAATTTGCTCCACCAAAATAATTAACAATATCTTTTTCATTGTTCATTTCTAAGGAAAATAAGAGCATTTTAATTTTGTTGTTGTGTAATTAACCCAGACTGAAGAGTGAAGGTGAAGACTGGACGTGAAATGGTGTATTTAGCACCAGTCACTAGGATCTCGGTAGTAGGTAAACTAATCGAGACCTCGACCCTGGCTGTGACGCTACCGTATCTGCGGCTCGAACCCCAAACTCGCTAACCTTCTGACACTAACCTAAACCCAACCTCGTCCCCAGGCCCCAAATAGAATTTTCTCGAATCTCAATCGTCAAATCGATTTTGGCCCTGGTACGGGCCACAAAGCTGCCAAAATACTGGAAATTTTGGCCTAGGCATAAAAACAAGATGTAGATTCCGAAAGCAGATGTTCTTAGAAAGGAAATGCAAAGAATTTCATTGATAACTGTAAGGCAATATCTAACAATATCTCATGTTGCATCATTTTTTGATTTTTATAGATGTTTTTACGTAGTTTTCGGCCTATTTTGGTGTGAAATTTTGAAGAAACTGTGACATCACTTAAAATTTCTATTGTTTGAACAGCCAATCAAATTGCGAATAGACAAGGCCGATACCAGGGTCGGATGCGGAGTTTAACGTAGAGGCCCATTCACCCTGGGGACGAGGTTGGATTAGACCATGACGCCACAGCATTTTCAAAGTGTTCTTTAAACAGCTCGATAATAGAAAATATTGAAGCAATTACCTTGAAAAATTCGATATTTCTCTTCAACTCTTCTCCGAAGGTCTTCTTTTCTTTCGCATTCGCAAACCGTATTTTGATAAAATCTTTGAATCGCTTTCGGAAAGCAGTCCAATGTATAATTTGCCCATCTTAATCAAAACAATTAAATTAAATCATTATGAAATGCTTATAAAATAACAAAAACTAGATAATTTTGTCTTGAATGTTCCAAGATATGACTTCCGAGTAATGTCAAGATCAAACAATTCTACATGTTGGTGCAACATATGTTGAATTCCGAATGAATCATTGCTAATTTGACAAATGATGTTGCAATCAAATAGATTCTTTGATGTAAAGGCCCTGGCTAAACGATCAAACATTGTTTGATAAGCCAACTTCAAATGTTTGGCAAACACTGTTTGGTAGTTTAGGCAGGGCCTTAAAATTACAAATCAATGCACTATTTTAAACCCCATCTTATATCCGAAAATATCTTTCATTCTGGCTGTCCAATTTCTACACTATGTTTCAGCAAAATAGTCGAAATAAAGGTGGCTGAACCAAAAGTCTCACCTATGAGGAGTGACAGAAATTGCTGCCTTCAAAACTTCTTCACACCAATTAAGAGGAAGTGTTTCTGATCCTGGAAAAGAAGAAAAGATCTCAGAACATCCAGTAAATATTATCAAAACCTTTCTAAATATTTTCAAAATATTATCAAAACCAAAAGATTTCTATAAGGGGGGGTGGGTAGTTCACATTAACACTGTCGCTGTCAGAAAAAAACAGCACAATGGTCATTTTGCATTGTAACATTTGTGTCTACAAAAAGGGTTAAGTACACAGATAAACTTATGTGCAGCCTTACATTACCTAAAAATATTAAAGACACCTTTAATCTCATTCGAGAAAGACGCAGGGGGGGGGGGGTACTTCCATTGCTCCTCATACTAGACGTGCCGCCCAAATGGGTAACTTTTTCAGCGATAATTTCCCTACGGCCTACATATGGGTTGTTTTTTGTAAATAATCTCTATATATGGGTAATAAAATGTATAAAAACTTTTAGACTTGCATTATTTCTAAAGCCTGATAATCTTTCTGTACTTAGAATAAATTTTATGGTGCAAATCGGGCTTGTCAGTGCGTTTTAGTTTTCAGCGCAAAGGCCTTTCCGCCGCAATTAAAGCTGCCTCAGATGTTAAATTGGGTCCAAATATTTGAGATATTTGAAACTAATAGCTCAGGTAATAAGTCTAAGAATCAAACAAAACAGAAAGCTTTACCTGTTACATGAATAGCTCTTGCAATTGTGAGGACCAAAACTCTGTTTAATTCTTCGTAATCTTTTGACAAAATCTTAAATTAAAGACAGAATGGTTTATAGCAAAGAAGAACGGGCAAGTAAAGTGGTGTCCGATTCTCTAAACAAGGTTATAAAAAAGAACGGCTATAGCAGCCTAAAATGAGTTGATGTTGTCACTTCATTGCATTTTTTTTAATGAGAAACTTCGCGTAGAGCCAGCCTTCAAATTTGCTTTAATTGTCCGAGTTTTTAATCCTCGGAGGTGCCTACAAGTTGCTCAACTCTAAGCACTTTCTCTTAAGTTGGATTTCCATCTCTGCATTTTGTCACGCATGCGACTCTTTGCGATCGGTTTTTGATCTGAGCTTGCGTACTTCGAAATTCGAAAAAATTTCCTGCCTGGTCTGAATGCACGACTGCAGAAAAAATCTAGATTGTTAGTAGACTTACTACATGAGTCGTTGTTATCGCTATTGAATTGAATTGCTGGACGCTAAAACTAACTGACGGAAGCGAACAACAACAACATCAATTCAATGTGAGCGAAAGTTAGGGACTTGGGAAGCAAGTCTAGATTGTTAGAGCGAATCAAAGAACAAGGAATTAGATCTGCAATGCAA
>JACTAT010000052.1:2022919-2032919 GCA_014526335.1 Chrysaora quinquecirrha | reverse complement strand
GCTCTCCTCCCTAACAAACCAAGGCCCTCGTTTCCTCCCGGAAAAACCCTGGGCTTTGTGACTTGGAGAGTTACTCGACGATTTCATAAAGCTCTTTAGCTCAGTGGAAATATCATTGGTTCTCTGGTCATGCATTCCAGGTTCGAATCCCATCCATTGTGCTATGTCTTTCGAAAATAAATTCACTCTATGTATCTATGGTCTGCTTTCATATAAAACGGAAAAGTACCAAACATTCATATACGGTTAGTTGATTCCAGCTTTCGAAATTTCGAGAAAATAATCCCCGTGTGATAGCCATTTCTTAATTTTTTTTCTCACCCGAAAACATACTTCGCAGAAAGGTGCACGCATAACGTCATCTGTTTGGCCAACCCCGTACAAGAAGACGAAAGGCATTCCATTCTCCAAAAATGCGGGATTTTCATGAAACAAAGGCTTTCTAATAACAGTGTACGAGATTTCCAAGGACTGAATTGCCTCTCGTATGAAATGGCCCTCTTCTAAAATTTTAATGGTAAAAACAAACGAACAATGAATTTGTTTTTGTTTATGAAAATAAATTAGAAAAATAAGAATCTTACATGCATTACAGAGAAGTGCTATTTTGTAATTTTGAAGATCTGATGGCTTGCTTTCCAAACATTCCTTCAGAAAACTAAATGGCAAAAATCAATTAAAGATTAACACACGCAAGACTACTGTTTTTGAAGAATTTGAAGGACAATATGCCGATGAAGATCAATAGATAGAAACATAAAGTCTACATCCCCCCGTCCATTAGGCACCTAAGAGTATTTTATAAGTTAGGAGCTTCGATTGAAAATGTAATTAATTTTCTTACTTGAGCTGCTTTTGTAACAGTCTTGGAGGGGGTCTTCGCATGCTCTGGTTCTCGATTTGTGCCTGGAAAATTATTTCACCATTGACAAAAAGGGAAACAATGTAAATAGTTAAAGGAAAAATAATTTACCGCTATTGACTTATCGGTTATCTATTGGTTTTCAAAAAAGAGTCTCTTATAGAGTGGTTTCTTGAAACGTGGAGCTTTAATGCAGTCTAGTCAGGATTGAAATGGATGGCTTTTCTGGGTACCTGCAGCTAGGTGCTTTGCCTTTGTGGTCTTATCCAGCTAGCTCATTATGCCGGGAGCTCAATGAAGTTGGGGGGAGGGGGTTCGTGCCCCAGTCACGGCAGCATCACAGCAAGGATCTAGTTCTCATTAGTTCTTCTACTTCTGAGATCCTAGCGACTGATGCTAAAAACACACTTACACCTTCATCTTCTTATAAGGTGCGTTTCGCTTTGATGGCATTCAAAATTCTAGCAGTCAGTCCGAGGAAATTTCCCATAATATTATGGATCCTATTTTCAACTGTATCGTATCAGGGGTTTTGCTGTTGTCTCGTTTCAAAATGTGCGATAACGATGATGAAATGTAATTGAAAGTATGTAGGCCTACCTTTTTTGACAAATGAACCCAAATACAAGTAACTGCCAAGGCTGCTGTTGACTCTGGTTTAGTGACGTCAGGAACTGGCAAGGGCTATAAAATTAAAATTTGTAAAAATAGAAATGACAACGAAATATGTTTTTAATATTCGTTCTGTATTCTGATACAGCTTCTGATCAATTTATCTTGTATTTTTGTCACAAACTTCTCCATTTTTCTTCTAAGAATCGCCAGTTTGTTTTATTAGACGGTTTACGTGATCAGATAGATGGCTTAGCAATGGGTTCACCTTTTAGGCCTACATTGTTAAACTGTTTATGCAAACAATAAGAAGTTCCTCTCCTTAATTCGTCTACATGATAATGATAAAGGGTATCTAAATAAAGATTGCAAATTCGTTTTAGTAGACAGTTGCATGATCAGATGGATGGCTTAGCAATGGGTTCATCTTTCAGGCCTAAATTTGCTAATTTATTTATGAGTAAAAAAAGATAAGATCCTTCAAAAGTTTTCCTCCTTAATTTATCAACAAGACATTGCCAGGCCCTTTTATGTTGATGACACTGTCTTACAGCTAAAGGGAAACGACTGAAAACTATCTTAAAAGACTTTAAAGCTACGTAACAAAAAGGCATACCTCATCGTCGGGGTACAGTGTATCAAATAATTTCATGACAGGCAGAAAGTCACTGAGCTAAAATCAGATGAGAGGTAATAAATATTCGATATTTATAGAATTAGAATTTTGGTGCAGGTTTTTATCTGTATGAAAGAAGAGCCAAAGCCTGCATCTTTTGAGGTCGACTATCTTTAGTGATATGCAGGTTTCCTATTTACTTAACGTTTAAATTGAAAGGATGATTGTCTAAGAAAGCAACTCAAACTGGACTCAAAGGACACAAAGTTTTCCTAACAAAATAAAAACCGACTAAAATCGGACTTTCAAAATCCATAATAATAACTTTAAAACTCACAGGAAATTTCTGTATACTTCCTGAAATGAATTGAAGCAAGACCCACATCAGTTGATCTCGACCCATGAATAAGTTTCTTTCAGACAACTATTTAAAAAAGTAGATAATTAATTGAGTAATGTTTGCTAAATACAACAAGCCATAATGCATCTTTAAGGTGAACTTCCTCTTCATGATATGGACGGAAAAGGAAAAACGGTATAGGCATGTGCAGAAGACATGTCTCATAGTTTAGCTACATGTACAAACTCTAGCTTACAAGTGGAGGTTGAAATTATTCATTCTTGTGGATGATATGTATCAAATTTTAACGTTTGTCGTATAGAGCAGATGGCCAAAAATATTATCACTCCGGTCCAAAACTCTAAAGCCCTGGCCAAACAATCAAACACTATTTTCAAACAATCGAAGTTTGTTTCAAACGCAATATGTGACTGTCAGGTCACTTCACAAAAAATTGCTTTATTAGCAACATTGGCATAGTTATGTTTTTTGAAAAACTTCAACAACAAACAGTGTTTGTCATAAGCAAAATAGATTGGACGAGCATTGTTTTTCGACGTGGCCTAACGGTCAAGCGTTTGTTTTACAAGTTATTTTCAAATTATGGACCAAAAAATGTTTGGTCGTTGGGCCAGGACCGTACTTTAGAGCATGCGTACAAATATTAAAGCATGAACTCAACCACAAATTCTTTCTCCGTTGCGATGAAACCCCTTACGATTAGCTACAACGACTTTGTAATTCGAACGTTTTGGAATCTTAAAAGTTTACTCTCTAAACTTCAACCTAGCTTATTCTTCATTTCATTTGTTAAGTCAGCGAACAGTTGGTATCTTTGCAAGGTGCATCTTGATGGATGACTTCACAGTATGGGTAGAAAGCGGCAAGCGGTTAGCGGTACGGAAAGTTTCAAAAGCTGTCTTGAGTAAGGGATAGCGTATCAGTGAGAATATCGTTCTGAAAGTTCAAAATTCAAGCTCGACCATTCAATAAATCGATCACTATATCGAAAAAATTACTCACTTTTTCGTGTAATAAATTGACCATGTGTGGAAAACTCGCGAATTGAAACAGAACAAAAAAGATCAGCTGACTTGAAAGATGTTGCCATAACAACTGATTTGACTTGTCATTTTCAGTTTCGTTTTCAGATCTCTCCATTGCTATGACGATCAATCCGGCTAATAGCTCTTCCAATGCTGGACAGCGTTTCTTTTGCTGGGAAAAATGCAAAAACGGTTTTTTTATAAGGAACCTACCTCAAGGCCTAGTTCTTAAAGTTCCTTATTTTTGGGCCTCTTTTGAGGCAATTGTAGTTCAAAAAGTTCCTTAATAGTTCCTTAATTTTAACTGCACATGCAGTGGTCTTAACAATAAAAGAGACACATTTGCATGTGAGCAAAGCTCGAGACTACTCTAGGAAACATTTGATACATGCTTAGCGTACAATTTATGTGATTTTCGACTGCAAATGAACGGAACCGGCTTTCTAATTTTTGATTATTTGCAGTGATAAAAGCATTCAACATTCAAAAGTTCCTTAATGATTTTCTCTTTAGTAGTATAAGTTCTCTAAATTTTCAGGCCTTCTACATGTAGGTTCCTTATAAAGTGGTTCTTTATGAAAAAAAGCGTGCATACGATTAAAGATAAAATCGCTAAGTAACTTTATTTTTAAATGTTTTTATCACTGCAAACAATCAAGAAATAAGAAGCCGGTTCCACTCAATTGCAGTGAAAACTTACCCAAATTTCAATTACGCATGTATCAAATGTTTCCTTACGTAGTTTCCAGCTTTGCTCACGTATAAGTGTCTTTTTATAATGGTGTGGCATTAAATATACAGTTAAAATTAAGGAACAATTAGGGAACTTTTGGTACTAACATTCAATCAAAAGATGTCCAAAAATACGGAACTTATAGAGAAAGACCTTGACAGGGCCGTCGTTATGGGGGTGCGGGGTGCGGCACCCCTGGCTTCAAGCCGTCGGCAACTTGTCGGCAGTTGCGTTGTCGGCAACTGAGAAAATTGAGGGCCAAAATGTTTTCTCGTAAGCAATAACCTCATTGGAACATCCGCAAGTGCATCGCATCATATTATAACAGAACGATAACAAAATCTTGTTGTACATTACCACGTAGCATTTGAAAGTCAGTTAAAGGAACAATTATCTATGCAAAAATGACGTATCAATTAAGTTAAATCGCTTAGAACTACGATGTCTTCTTTGTTAACCTTCGCATGAATTAGCTGACGTCTTTGGGTCTTCACAATTAGCACTACTTCAGCCTTTACTTCATTGCTTCATAACTGATTATTAACGACACGGCAGTCTACTGTATGTATACCTCCATACCTCCATTCGTTAATAGTCTAATAGCTCTAATGCTTATGGGGTCGGAACATCCCACGATCATTCTAATCAGTCATAGTCATCTTTGAAGTCGATCTCTATTGGATTGGCAAACTGGATAATGGCTCAGAAAATTGTAATTTAAAGGTCCCGAAATGGTCATTACAGCGACTCTAGATCAATAATTCTAAAAATTTTCCCCAGGGAGCATGCCCCAACCCCCTAGTCAAAAGAGCTTTTTGTGCACATTTATATTTAAGCCCCTTTTTCTTGTGCCCCTCCACTTCTAAAAAGTTTCTATGTCCTCGAGAGCGGGCCCTTAGACGCACCGCAGCAGGCAGGCCACACCCAGGCCACGCCCATTTTTGTCGGCAAATTTACATTCGGCACCCCCCCCTGCTTGAGAGTTCTAGCGACGGCCCTGGATCACAAAATATAATTGTACTTTCTGCAAAACACTGCCCCGTGTGAGGATCGAACTCACGACCTTCAGATTATGAGACTGACGCGCTACCTACTGCGCTAACGAGGCCTTGAAAGAGGACAGGAGCTCTCGAGTTCAGAGCTAACGAGGTCTTGAACTCGGACACTAAAGTCACAAATACAGAGCACTTGGCCAAACCATTAAACATTGTTGGTATGCAAAATGATAAAACATTGTTGGTCAAACATTGAAGATTTGTTATACAAACAATGTTTGACCGTTTGGCCACGCAGCAGTAAAACATTGCTACACATTCAAAAGCAAACAATATTTAACAAGGAATGTTTTGCGACGTGGTCAAACGGCAAAACATTGTTTCGCGAACAAATTTCAGATGATTGACGAGCAATGTTTGATTTTTTGGCCAGGCCCCTTCTATAAGAACACTGTTTTTAGGAAGATTACACTTTTTATAAGAACCAGGAAATTTTGATCAAGGTTGGCTGTTCTGAAATTTTTGCCGTTTTTGAGCCTGAAATGTTCTTAATCTGTTCTTAATTCCTTGGCTACTTAGATATCTCTATTTTTCAATGAATGTCTGGGGTGGCACTAGGTTTGTGCAAAAGTGCAGCATTCTGACTATTTCTTTTTCTGCTTGCTTTCTACGTTCAGCCTGACTGTCGTACTTACATATTTATCTGACATTCTTAGGGCTTTTGAAAATGCCAGCCTCAGCTTGTTCTTAATTTGTTCTTAAAATCTGGGAAAAATACAGGCTCGTGTTCTTATAAACTTGTTCTTATAAAAAAATAGTGCAGGTGAAATTTCGTAAAGAAATGAGAGGAATATGAATACTTTGATGGTTTGAAAAAAATCAAAATAAAACACAGATTAAACAGATTACCAGATAAGAGCAGAATAAGATCATTTTGATGATGAAATGGGTAATGGCGTTGCCAGAGCAAGCAGGAAACTAGCCAATAAGAGATTTTGGATCCCTGGGGCATAATTGTAATTGTACATTATTTAATGTTAGTATTTACAATAGTGAAGAAACACTAATTCACACTAACATAAAGACATTCCAGAGATTGCATCAAAGAATCATTTATTACAAAAGGAACACGTGCATTTTTGTTCCAGATTTTTGGCCCTTGGAAACTTAAGGATTTAATCCCGTAGTTGGTCGTCGTTGGTAGACATCTAAAGACATTAAAGTGCAAAGAAATACAATTACAATTATGTCTGCTTTTATAGAGTAGATATAATCTAAATAGGCTAGTATACAAAAATTCAAAGATGCGAGGAAAAGATCTCTCAAGGTGCGTTCTTCTGGAAAGAGGCGAAAGTTTGATCCGATATTGCTCCGTTCATTTTCATTTTCAAGCTACTTGTCTTTTCACGACCAAAACAAGCGCATTGCTTTCGTAGCAATTCGCTTTTATTGCTTAACAAAGCAATTAAACATTTTCTCTGTGTCTCGTGTTCTTTTTGGAACTGATTCGATTTTTCGTTTTTATTTTATTCACGTTTTTTTTATAAGGAACACCTTTATAAGGAGCTCGAGGCTGAAAATTCCCAAAAAATTAAGGAATTTTAAGGAACTGCCGAGGCTGAGATGAAAAACTAAGAATAATTTTTGTCAAGAACAAGACGATTTGTGCAAAAAAAATAGCAGAATAACAATTTATTCCCCATCGTTCTTCCAAAAAAGACTCCATTTATATTTAAAGTTAGAAAATGAAGCAAGTTTATATGAATTTGCTGTAAAAATTAGTATTCAAACATATCTCACGAAAAGGAGCAGCATAAGGAACTTCAGCCTCATTTTGTTGAAAATTAAGGAACTCCAGCCTCAACTCAGAGTTAAGGTTCCTTATGAAAAAAACCTGTATTTCGTCATAACTAAGCAAATTTTGGCATAAGTTGTTTTGAAAACAATCAAAACATTTTTTGTCTCACAAGAGCGTAAATATTTGACAAACAATGTTTTGCAATGTTACCAACTAGTTAAAATATTTTCCCAGGCAAATTTCAAACGTTTGGCAAACAATGTTTCATCAATTGACCAGGGCCTATTAAATTTCAAATAGGATTTCAAATTTCAAATAGGATAAAATTGAAACAAACCAGTTATGGTCACCATGTGCGCCAGTGGCTTGAAACTATCGACAAATTCTGTGAAAACTTTCCCAAAGGCCTTGAACAAAACAAATCGAAACGACATTCAAAATTCCTTAGTTATTTTCAAAATTTATATAATGAATACATCTTGGTATACACGTTTTCTTACCAATAAGCAGTGAAAGATTGTAAAGCTAGCCTACCCAATGAGGATGGAAGTTTTCGACCGGATATAGCTTGTAAATCTAAAATAAAAACAGAAAAACTCTACTATATACAAAAATAGAAAAAACATGAGCAAACCATCATCAAAAGCAGGCAAATTGTGAATTTTACCTCATTGACAACAATGTACGTTGGGAGAAGGCAAGAATCTTTGTCGACTATCAGTAGTATAACCTAAAAAAGATTGAAAAATCGACTCAATTCCTCTATGACTGTTTTATACAGGAATAGAGAGTACTATAGTGAATTCTACATTGATTGCAGGTTTGGAAAACCTTTCAAGAGAGGGGCCTAGATTCTTCTAGCCTTCTCTTCAAGGGGGCCCAGGGAGATGAGAAAAGTTTAAGAGAAAGAGATTACTTACGTTTTTAAGATCGTCAAGAAGAGTTTGTTCAGATGATGATAAAACTTCTGGGAGATCACTGATTTTACTCAGCAGCAATGCAAAAATAATTCTGACGCTCTACAAAGGAAAGAAATTTGAGTTACAAATATACCACGTTTGAAAAATGAGATCATACCTACTAGATCACGATGAACAGGAAAGGTCTCCCAATAATTTCTGTCTTACTCCTCACTGCTTACTTTGATTCGCATTGAATCGACCGTCATCCTTCTCGTTAACTCTGATACCCGCTGATTTCCGTCTCTTTTCTTGTTTCTCCTGACTTCCAATGAATTTAACTCTGCCCCCCCCCTGCAGCTCTGATTCCCGCTGATTCCCAATTTTCGCCTATCTTATTCCCCCGGACTACTACTAAATCCAGTTTTACCCCTTTGATAGCTCTTTTTCCTACTAATTCTCGGCTGGTTCCCTACCCCATCCCCCCATTCTCCTATTGTTTTAAACAATAGTTTCTCGTCCCTTTAAACATCAATAGAACACTCACCCAGTAAAAATGCCTTAACCATTTAACTTTGTACCTAGCACGAGTCGCTAGGATGTTAGAATCTACTGCTAGGAGGGTATTTGCCCACCCACACCCCTCATCTCCTGTATTTTTCAACAATAGCTTTTCGTCTGTTTTCTTAAAAGAACAATAGAATACCCACCCAGAAAGCTGGCTTAAAAAGGCCCTGCCTCAAAGTAAGTGATAAATATCGCAGTTTAATTCTTCAATTGTCTCAAAAATACCTTCGTCTGACAAAAGCCCCCCCCGACCGTCCCCCACCCCCTAACGAGCACCACACTTGATTCCTTCGGAATATATCAAACGCTGGGAGGATTTATAAGAGAATACACATTGTGTTAGACAATGAATGAAGACAAAATAATAAATCTGAAAGTTGTCAGAATCACTGCTTTACGCTAAATTGGTGGGTAGTAAAGATACTAACCTTATAATCCATCTGTTTGACATTATGTTGTATAAAAGAACATCCTCTATGCCAGACTTTTCTCTCTTTAAA
Source organism: Chrysaora quinquecirrha (assembly GCA_014526335.1). NCBI lineage: Eukaryota > Metazoa > Cnidaria > Scyphozoa > Semaeostomeae > Pelagiidae > Chrysaora > Chrysaora quinquecirrha. The sequence goes on along the minus strand of JACTAT010000052.1, from coordinate 2,023,951 downwards.
TGTAAACTTTGGTGATGAAAGAATCGTTTCGCAAACTCGCCTGAAAAAGAGACGGGAAAGACATAAAGCCTTCTTTAAGTACACTTGATTAAGTTCCCAACCTACTTGAAACAAACAAACAAAACACATGGTAGAAACGCACAAAATTTATCATAGTTACCAATTATTTCAATGTTTATAGAAATAAACATCGTAATAGTCGCTGCTAACTGGCGACAAACGTTGCAGTAGTTAGCGACAGAATCTTCCTAGTTAAAGATGCAATTAGAGACTAAACTCGTCATAGATAGTAGTTGTGATTAGCGAAAATCTTTGTGGTAATCCATTGCCGAAAAACTTTGACTTTGTTATAACGAAAAACGCAAAAACGTCATCGAAGTTCGAGACAAACATTGTCGCAGACGTTGTCTTAGTTAGGAAACATCAGTTGTAGAACCTTGAATAAGTTTCTGATTTGAGTATTCTGTTTCAGAAAGTTTACATCAAATTGCTGAAACGTTGAGGAAAAGGGACTTCCAATAACAAGAGTCGATCTACTTTTGAGCCAATTGTTCCAAAGGGGTTATTAGAGAGTTTCAAAATGATTGGAGAGGGAATTGTTTAAATAGAGGTGGGGTGGTTAGAGAAGACAAAAATATTGGACAAAACACAATATGCGATTAGTCCGATACAAAACAGACTGTTTATGAAACAAACCGTGATGTGATGAATCCTCTGTCAACTAATAATTGAACCAATTCATACAAATAATCTATCCGTGCTTGTGTTTTCTGTTCATTTGCAAATGCAATGATGCTATGAAGTAGACCATCATACTGTGTCTAAATTCAAGAAAAAATAAGAAAGATAATCTCAGTTAGATAATAAAATACATGAAATCTTAAAATGTGAGAAACAGCAAAAACATTTAGACAGGGAAATTACTGTAACCATCTAGCAAACTGGGTAACCGAAAATTTTATTGTTGCTATTACTTTACTATACCATTGCGGATATTTTGGCACTTGGGACATTTTTGGTAATTACCGGAAG
>JACTAT010000052.1:1999328-2022419 GCA_014526335.1 Chrysaora quinquecirrha | reverse complement strand
CTTAAAGGTAATTTTCAAAGCATTTGCCCGTCTACATTTTGGCTGCGAAGCAGTTTGAAACGCCTGCATAGCGACAGTTTAATCCGTTCAAACCTCGATTGCGTGATGTTTATGTAAAGGGGTTTGTGGCTTCTCGAAGTTTTTCATTTTCAAAGAGATGCCATTCAATTATGCCTTTGTTCTGTCCGTTTTTTCGGAAGTGAATTCTAAAAGCACCGATCAGCCAGGAAGGAAAATACTGGCCTGCGTGCAAACTCGACTGTTGCTTACCATCAGGAGAATTGAGTTGAATTGAAATTTCAGAGTTTCATTTCCAGTAGAGTCTGCGCATTAGCCACCAAAGTCGTGTTCGGCCTCGCGTGCAGTTTCACCGTCCGGACACAAAACACGCTTGATGTATGCGGAGCTGTATATTCGTATATATTGTAGTAGATATTTAATTCGGTACGTTAACCGAATAACAGTACACCTGTCAAGAAACACACTCATCTGTCCACTCTAAATTGCAGTTTATTAGATTTTCATTTTAAGTCTTTTCCCTGTTATTTCAATTAAGGACATGCTTAATGATTTTTTCTGCTACAAATAACAAACTAAAATTTCCTTCGACATATACTCAGCATAGCTGCTTATTTCTAACCAAGTAATTCCTTCTATGCAGTAGTGTATACAAAAGCCGCTGTGTTTGACAACACAAAATTAAAAATCCTATTAGGAGACACCGCTCATTGTTGAATGCTGGTATCAACGGACACGATAGGTCTCCAATGTGCCGACTCAACTGGAAGAGAAAATCTGAAATTTCAATTCAACTCAACTGTTCTGGATGTTAAAACCAGTTGTGTCTGCATGCAGGCTAGGAACGAATACAAATTTAAATTCAAATTCGAATACATTACATTTGTTAATGTTCAGCCTTTTCTTTCATTTATGAAAATCATTGATGTGCCTGTTGCTTCAGCAATCTTCCTTCCACGCAACACACAGATACAGACACGACAGACACAAGTGTCTAAGTGTGACGTAAGGCCTACTGCTACATATATCTTCTGTCAGAGAAGTAGCATTGATCTTGGCTGTACAAGTCGACGTTGGAAACAATGAGATGAAGATGAGAATTTTGTAAACATTAGTTAAAAGATTGTAAAATGATTCAGTAATTGCTGAATCTATTTTTTTCATTTCCTCTTTGGCCTACTAGCTTGATTTCTACTTTGATTAGCTAATAGATCATACTTCCCAGACCTATGGAAATTTGCCTTCCAATTACAAAATGCGCCTTCCAGCTTGTTTCTCGTCCTTTATCTCTTCTTTTGTAAAATTAATTCATTGTACGAAGAAAGATCTTGTTCAACTTGAATAGACCTTTCCAAAGAGGTCTAGGTCGGGCAGTATTTTTCTGGAAAATGGTAAATATATTAAGGGAATCCACTCCATGTGCAGCGACTTTGATTACAACCGCTTGACTACAGCCGACTCTTGAAATTCATTAATAATGGAAGACTAGGACACGCAATCTGTGACATTAAATGTTATAAATATCTGCAGAAACTCATGAAACAAGATGCAAGTAGTTAAACAAGATGCAAGTGATTATGAAGAGGGACAAGATGGAAGATTTCTATAAGCACATCAATTCCCTACATGTGAAATTGAAATTCACTACAGAGGTAGAGAATGAAGGAAAACTAGCCTTCCTTGATACTGAGATTCAACGGCATGCCAATAAAAGTCTAAGCGTATCAGTGTACAGGAAGCCCACTCACACTGACTAATACCTGAATGCGAACTAGCATTACTTAGACAGTGTCAAAAATAGTGTCATATCTTCTCTCTTCAGCAGAGCAAAATCTATCACTAGCTATCTTGATGATCTAGATAATGAGTACAAAAGGATCTCAAGCGTTCTAAAGGCCAATGAATATAAACAAGAAGACATACGCAAGGTCACGAGAAAAATCTCAAAGCCCAGACAGAATACTGAGGCTGACAAAGAGGAGCCTAAATGTTCTATGAACCTGCCATATATCAGAGGGACAAGTGAGAAAATCCGTCGATCTTTGTCTAAACAAAATATACCTTTTTATTCCCTTAATACGCGTAAAAAGTCGCTTTCAAGACCAAAAGACAAAATTGACGATCTCGAAAAATCAAACGTGGTTTACAAAATACCATGTAGAGATTGTCCTAAATCATATATAGGACAATCGAGAAGAGAGACAGGAACTAAGCTCAAAGAAAATAAATCAAATGTGACCCATGGTCGAATTCACAAAAGTTATCTTGCAAATCGATGTTGGACGGAAAACACCAGATGGACTGGGATAACATTTTAGTGATTGATCAGGATAAAAATTGGAAAAAAAGATTTGTTAAAGAAGGCATTCACTCAGTTCTATCAACTCCTTGTATCAATCAAGTATCTTACTCTATCCCAGAAATCTTGTTGAATAACATCTAAAGTTGCACTGAACGCAATTTTGCGCCACAAATTTTTGAAATTGAGTGCCAAAAATTTCGAGCTTCCTCGCAGGTCCGGTTAGTTTCACACCATTCGATCCGACCTTTGCAATAAATAGGAAAGAAACCACATTTCTCCTTGCCCGCTGATGGGAGACGGATCTCTCCCGAAACGTTGCCCAACTAAATATCAAAGGCTCGTCATGATAAGTGGTGACTATCATGTCTAATACAGTGTCAGAAACAGCCTTGATAAATCCGAATATATTTACCCCAACATGCAAGTAACGCACAAAAAAGAAGACATTTGATTAAATGCCTCGTAGAGCAGATAAACTGGGACTTGAATCCCTTGTTTCACTTTAACTTCCACTAACCACTAAACGTGAAATTGAAGCAAAATTTGCTGCACTTTCTCTCCTGAAACGACTGCAACTATGGTCTTTGTACGTGGAGATATATCCCTTATTTTTGAAATGTTCCTTTGAAAATTTGTCTACAATCCTCTTGTCCCCGTTCTGCCTTGGAGTACCACTCCCTTAACAGCGCTAATGATTCATTGTCGATTAAGGGTCTAGCTTGTTTGAATATCATTTTCAGGACATCATTCATATCCCTCTTCCGGAGCTACTTCTTCCAATTATGACCAGACCGAAGAAGGCTGCAACACTTACGGCATCACCTCCCCAGTTTTTTATTTTGGTTGTAGTACAATTGGTTAAGGATCAAAATCATTAACATATCTCTGCGGAAGACTAGAAAATAATTTTGAAAAACTAAATCGGATCAGAAAGCTGGAAGTGTGCTCAGAAGAACGAATAGAATCAATGTTAGTTTATAAGAAAGGTTTTGATTATAATGACACAGTTCATTGCACATCAATAACTATTCAAACCCCGCTTAATTTTTATAATTGTTCAACATAAAATTGTTCAAAGGTCTTCCATCTAACTTTATGATGGATGTCTTGTTTTTACACCGAAATAGTCATTGAGAAAACAGATTTGTCCGTTGTTCTTAGGATCTTAGATTACCTTTTCACCCTTAAATGAGTCTTTTAGGGTAAACAATGCTACTAAATACTTTTTTAATGCCGCAGAATACAACGTTTCGGTAAATTACTGGTCATTGAGCCTTGATTTGTTTTTATCTTTCTGAATCTTAGGAAATAATTCAAAATGCGGAAGATGCTGGAGCAAAAGAAGTGCGATTCCTATACGATGAAAATGATGAATCTACATTTTTCGGACAAGGGATCGATAAACTGCAGGTAAATAAATATAAAGCAGGTCCTTATAAGGTACTTAATCTTTAGTGCAATCGCTTAGGAGTCAAATTGTGCACTTTATGATACAAGCATGAAATTTGGCACAAGTACAGAGTTTGATGCGCCAAGCAAAATGAGAAACAGACCCAACTCAGAAAATGGCCCCGAAAGCTATTTTTAGACTTGGGTACTTGACCCCAATCCCCAACAACTTTTCTTCTATAACTCAAAAACTATTAACGATACAGAACTGAAAATGAGTACAGTTACATACTTTAATATGCTTAATACAACGAACAACAGATCCATTCAAAAAAATTCCCCCTAAAGCTATTTTTAGACTGGGGTACTTGACCCCAGCCCCAAAAATATTTTTTCTGTAACTCGGAAACTATTAACGATACAGAACTAAAAATGAGTACAGTTACATATTTTAATATGCTTAATACAACGAACAACAGATCCATTCAAAAAATTCACCTGAAAGCTATTTTTAGACTGGGGTACTCGACCCCAGCCCCAAAAATATTTTTTTCTATAACTTGCAAACTATTGCCGATACGCAACTGAAAATGAGTACAGTTACATATTTGGTATGCTTAATACAACGAAAAACAGATCCATTCAAAAAAATTCCCCCGAAAGCTATTTTTAGACTGGGGTACTTGACCCCAGCCCCAAAAATATTTTTTTCTATAACTTGCAAACTATTTCCGATACGCAACTGAAGATGAGTACAGTTACATATTTGGTATGCTTAATACAACGAACAACAGATCCATTCAAAAAAATTCCCCCGAAAGCTATTTTTAGATTGGGGTACTTGACCCCAGTCCCAAAACATTTTTCCTCTATAACTCGGAAACTATTTACAATACAGCACTGAAAATTAGCAAAGTTACATATTTGGTATGCTTAATACAACGAACAATAGATCCATTCAACGAAATTCCCCCAAAGTTATTTTTAGACATGGGTACTCTGGTGTAGCCCTCTATAGGGTTTCCAACTCAGAAGTTATTACGATTCGAAATTCGTGTGACGTCATCAAAAAGCAAAATTGATATCTTGAGTCTTAACCGTTTCGTGCATAAATCTTTCTTTTGATGTGTTCAGCGTTACTTTTAGGATAAAAGCATCACGTTCTCGGTCACGTACGCTAATTTTTGTCATTTCAAACCTTAAATTACGAAGAATGCTCGTAATTTCAATTGCGATGCAGCTAGGGTTCCGAACTACTATGAATGTTGAAAAACATGCAAAAGATAAAACATTTTCTGCTTACTTTATCTGAGAATGGTAATATGATTGAGCTAGATAGATCTAAGCACTAAAAAGTGGATTTCAAGGTAATCATATACCAAAAATAGGGGCACTGCTTACAAAAGTTGAACAGGCGCAGTTTGATACGTGGTCACTTGGTTAGGAAGAATGCTCAAAGAAAGAGGGGAACTGCCATTGAGGGTTGAGTTTCATTGCATAGACGAAACTCCATATCATCAATAGGTATGTCCATTTCAGTCGACAAGATTGGCGAAAGACAAGAAGAAATTGCGCAGCCACTTGCCAGCTACTTGCGATTGCTGAAATGAACTGGAGCGAATCTTAGCGAAGCCAATCGACTGATTCAGTTTTAGTTCAATATTTCGGCAACAAAATTTGTGCTAGAATAGGAGCCACAAGCCAGATAATATCTGAATCTGCGAACTTACCCTATAAATCCTATTTAGCCTTTTTCTTACGTTTTTTTATTATTATCATTCAGTGCTCGTCTCTGCTATTATTGGAGAACTCATCCCACAAAGCCGCACTTACAAAGTTGTACATTTGTCAACGTAACAACTTGCGAACTGCGTCTCTCACCTTGAAGCTCTAAAAACGTAATCAAAATTCTTTGCAAAAGTCAATTCAAATAGCTTATCGATTACTGTTATTGTAATCTTGTATAAATCTCTGTATTATGCCTATTAAGACTGATAAAAAGTGGCACACTTCGTACTTTAGCACGAAAGTGAACGGATTTTTCTGTGTTTCGGGTGAACCGTAGTATTTGAATTCCCCTCCAATCCACCACCAAGCCTGGTTTCCAAACTAGCAATATGCGTGCCTATGCCTTCGCCTACTCCTATGCCTTCATCTACACCTTCGCCTGTGCCTATGCCTTGGCCTACAACAATGCCTTCATCTACACATACACCTGTTCCTATGCCTTTGCCTATGCCTTTGCCTTCGTCTACACCTGTGCCTATGCCTTCGCCTACACCAATGCCTACATCTACACCTACACCTGTGCCTATGGCTTTGCCTATGCCTTTGCCTTCGTCTACACCTGTAGCGATGCCTTCGCCTACACCTATGCCTTCATCTACACCTACACCTGTGCCTATGCCTTCGCCTATGCCTTTGCTACATCTACACCTACGCCGGTGCCTGTGCCTATGCCTTCGCCGATGCCTACACCTATACCTATGCCTTAGCCTAGACCTATGCCTTCACCTACACATACACCTGTTCCTGTGCCTTCGCCTATGCCTTTGCCTTCGTCTACACCTGTGCCTATGCCTTCGCCTACTCCAATGCCTAAATCTAGATCTACACCTGTGCCTATGCCTATGCCTTCGCCTATGTCTTTGCCTATACCTATACCTGTGCCTTAACCTACACCTGTGCCTTCATCTACACCTACACTTGTTCCTATGCCTTCGCCTATGCCTTTGTCTACAACTTATGGACATAGGTGTCTGCCGTCTTCTCGAACATTTACGGCTACATAATTCAAATTAAAGACCGTGGTCATAAAAAAGTAATTCGCTCTATCTGGCTCAATCATATTACCATTCTCAGAGAAAGTAAGCAGAAAATGTTTTATCTTTTGCATCTTTTTCAACATTCACGATAGTTCGGAGCCCTAGCTGTATCGCAATTGAAATTACGAGCATTCTTCGTAATTTAAGGTTTGAAATGCAAAAATTAGCGTACTTGACCAAGAACATGATGCTTTTACCCTAAAAGTAACGCTGAACACATCAAAAGAAAGATTTATGCACGAAACGGTTAAGACTCATAATATCAGTTTCGCGTTTTGATGACGTCACACAAATTTCGAATCGTAATAACTTCTGAGTATTAAGCCAAATCGAATTGGTGCTTTATAATTTATTGCTCCATTTGAGATGTTCTTTCTGACCATATCATTAAAAACACAACATTCAAAAGTCAGATTTTCACTGACCGTAACTTTTCTACGTCATCGATGACGTCACAACCATTGATTTGCCAGAATGTTCCGAAGTCTTAAAATGAACACCAGCCACCAAAGAGTCCTAAACTACTTTAAAATTTCCGGTTACCCAGTGTGCTAGAATGTTGCCAAAAAAAATATGTCTAAAATGTTTTGGGGGCTGGGGTCAAGTACCCCAGTCTAAAATTAGCTTTCGGGGGAATTTTTTGAATGGATTTGTTATTCCTTGTATTAAGCATATTAAAATATGTAACTGCACTAACTTTCAGCTGCGCATCGCAAATAGTTTCCAACTTATAGAAGGAAACTCTGTGGGGGCTGGGCCCAAGTACCCCAGTCTAAAAATAGCTTTCGGGGCCATTTTCTGAGTTGGGTCTGTTTCTCATTTTGTTTGGCGCATCAAACTCTGTACTTGTGCCAAATTTCATGCTTGTATCATAAAATGCACAATTCATACTGATTTTGGTGTTTAGCGAACCCACTACTTGCATTTCACATGTTGAACTTGTAAAGATCTTTGCTTCATTTTGTATAGCAGAGAGGTTCAAGGGCAGTAGATAATCAAAAATTTTCAGCCAAGGTATTCTTCTTTGGTGCTTAATTTCGTCCCATGTGTATGATTGAATATGATCATTTGTGATTTTAGAACAGCCGTACAGGAAACGGTTTTTGACTCCAATGAGTCGTAAAAATTAAAGAAAGATATCCTTAAAGCTGATCAATCGCTTAAAAAACGAAAGTTGTAGCTATTCGCAGGTGACTTATTGCTGGGGGAGGGGCAGAATAGATGGGGGGTTGGACTACCGTCAGGATCTAATTGGCGGGGGGTCGGAAAAAACGGGGGGTTGGACTTTGTTCGACAAACTTTTTTCTGGAAATTGCTTAAACTAGAAGCGAGGGGGTCCTCTAGGGCTTATAGGTCAATGAAATCAGTTCTAACCAAAAAATAGAGTGTACAAGTAAAATTTTGCACCAAGAACGTCAAAGTTAATTTTGGAAAAAACGGGGGGGGGAGGGGTTTTGCAAATTTTTCAAAAAATTAATTAGCGGGGCGGACGGCAATTAGGCACCTAATAATTTATTTCACAATTATTCAACCCTTTGCAGCAGGTAATGTGAGTTGGAATTTGCCCTAGCTTTTCAGCACATATCCAGCGTTATTACTGTTTCCCTCAGATAAAACACATTATCCTTCAATTCAGACAGCAGAGCTTAGTAAAGCGAGCCGAGAGATAGAAAGGAGCTGCAGTCAATGCTAGATGAATTGAGTGGACACATTTTTATTTTGTTTTGGAAAATCGCTTCCGAGGATCAATCATCATCTGTCCTCAATAGAAGGATACACCATAATCGTGTCCTATTATGGAAAGGGTAATCGATATCAGCTGGATAACAAATATGGAATTAGCGAAGGAAATGTTGAAAAAAGAAGTACCATCAACATTGACAGAGAAAAGTCTGCAAGTAATGAAAACAAGATCTAAAGAATATGTGATCAAAAGAGGAGGTGATGAAAATTGGAAAAAACAGTAGATATCTAGGGACATTGCTTGACACAGAAAAGGATATAAGTAGAAAAAACGTTCTTGCCACAAATACTTACAACCATCTAAGATACATCATTGAGAAAAAAAAAACATCAGGAAAAACAAAATTTAGCATATTCAGAAGTCATGTCGAAAGTATATTTACAAACAACTGTGAATTATGGACTTTATCAAGAAAACACGAAGAAACAATGAATTTATTCCAATCCAAAGAAAACCGATGAGAATAATCTTGAATCTCAATTGGCAAGATGAAGTCAGCAACAAAAGCCTCTACAAGAGAAAAAATTCGACACCATGGATCCAAATTGTTAAAAGAAGAAAGTTGACATGGTAAGGTCACCTATTTAGACTACTAGAGGACACACCGACGAGGAAGTTACTAAAAGAAACAAAATATCGTTGCAAAAAACCAGGGGTTGAAAAAAATTGACATTGCTCAAACAAATGCAAAAGGATCTAGAGAGAGTTGAATTTAAAACATTAGTGAAAAAGAGAGTTGGTAGTTTCTGCACAATTGAAGTTAAAGAACATGAAAAAATGGCAGAAAATAGACATATATAGATACTTATAATGGACTGCGCATTGTCTTTATTGATGAAAAGCATAAATGATGACGATAATGGTGTTTGCTGTGTGTGCTGTTTTCTTCACTGACGTAACTATCCATTGTCTACCTAGTTTCAGCGTAAAATTCTGCCATTGCGTGTTGCATAAAAAGGGGTAGATCTTTTCAAGTGGAATTAAATACAACCAGCAGAATATTTTCCTGGTGACGACGATAATAGCGACGAAGCTAATCAGCTGTCAAGTCAGCAACTTGACAGCCATTATTCTCCATCTATGTCGTCGTTGTTTTCAATCATACCCATCTTTGTCCCTGTCATGCTTTAATGCTTTCATTCAAAGTTTTTTGAATGATTGGTGTTCTAAGATAAATTGCGAGTAAATTTTTAATTTTTAGTTTTATACTTTAGGGTCCTTCTTTGTATTCTTACAATGATGCCTACTTCTGTAAAGAAGACTGGAAAGGAATTCGAATGTTTGGCAAAAGTTTGAAAGAAAAGGACCCGTTGAAAGTTGGCAAATTTGGTCTTGGATTTAAATCAATATTCCATATGTCAGGTAATATTTCATACCCCGAAATTAAAGCGATACATTAATGAGCAGTATTTTGTCTTATCGACGTTAATTGATTTCGGCGTTAATTTTTTGTACGGCGTTAATTATTGAAACATGTTGAAGACTTAAAAGAAAATGCCGAAGACTTGGCTTTAATGCAGACGTGACAAAGAAGCATAAAGAGATGAAAGTATCAAAATCATTTAGTTAAGTATAGGATTTCTTGTGAACCAAATCATGCATACAATTTGATTAACAGATTTATTCTGTATTCTTTTCGGATTCCAAATAGAGAATTCAGTCGGGTAAACTTGGTATGCGATTCCATCCGCGTTATTTCATGTTCTTGAAACGTTGTTTTTAGCCAATTCGCGTTATTTTGGTCCACGTAAATTTCATTTGCGCTATTTGCTACATCACTTCAATTTCATGTGTAAGGTACTTAGAATCGAGAGATGCATTTAGTATTTATTACGCGACTAAATGTCCGCCTTCTAAGCAACACGTAATACAGTTAAGACAAAGGACTGTAAAATAGATACTTGCAGTAATTTCTTAAGAATTATCTGAAGTTTTCTTGAGTTAGCATTGTTTTTCATAATTTCACCTTAATCGAGAGGTTAGTTTGAAAATAATTTCAGTTGACATCAAAAGTCAAAGGCTTAGGATTGTTTGACGTAAGCAACCCAAACAGAGTTTAATAGATCATTATAATAACTGATATTTTTACTTTATCCAGTTAAGTTAGAGAGCGTGTTTGTAAAAGTTTGTTTTGCTAATTCATACATCAAATTATGCGGTACAGTACATATTGGAAGCAAATCTACAATGCAATGGTTCAAATCTTTTATTTGGGAAAAAACACAAAATCTTGAGAATAAAATCTCTTTTGTTTGTTTCATTTCTTTTCATTATCTTGATTTGTTTCAAGGCAATGCATGTACGAAATAGTTTTTAAGTCGTAAAAATAAACATGGACTGACTGGTCATTTAGTTATTTTAATGGTGATTTTATGGTCAATTGCGAAGTCTTTTTCCTTTCAATTCTAGATGATGCTACCATTATGAGTGACAGAACATTGGGGATAATCAACCCGGATGAAAATCTCTTTTCATTTCGCGGAGAGAGAAGAACAGGCAAGGTTTTAGATTTTAATAAGCAGCCTTCTGAATTGAAGTGTTCTCAAGAAGTTCACAATGATGATTCGGATATGTATAAAGAAATTCTTGGTACAGATATCGACAATGGAATTTGCAATGGAACCTTGTTTAGGTTCAGTTTACGAAAAGTGCCATCAGAGCTTTCTACGACAGTGTATAATCGGCATAAGGTTATGCATCTGTTCAATTCTTTCAAATCCGAGGGACATCTCGCTCTCATTTTTATGAAGAATTTAGAGAAGATCGAATTTTTCATTCGCGAAAAGGGTGAACGAACTGCCAAACTGGCTTGTTCGTTTTCTATTGATGATGCAAACAAGCAAGAAAGTAGTCAGAAAAAGAAAGAATTTTTTGATACTTTAGAACAGGCCGAAACACAGCATTTCTCTTTAGAAAAGTCACTATTGTTTGAAACAAAAATATTAGCGCAACATTGGGAGAATGGGGCGGTAGAATCACAGAGAATTTTCAATTACACTGTGATACATCATTTTGCTGGAAAAACGTTGTTGGAAGATGATGCCATGACTAAGATAGCTGAAGAAATTGGGTTGCTGCCACTAGTTGGTATTGCGCATCCAAGAAATAAAGATCTTCCTACTGGTGGCCATGTATTTTGTACGTTACCGTTGCCTGTCCTAGGAAATGCACTAACCTCTCTGCCTGTGCATATCAATGGCTTTTTCGCTCTTGGTCCAGACCGGAAGGATCTTAAATGGCCCAGTGCATCCGAGCTCAAAAGCTCAGACAAACAAGTTTTGTGGAACCAATTTCTAATGGAAAAAGCACTGTCTGCTGCATACAAAGAGATCTTGTGCAAAATGACGTCACTGAATTTGCCAGCAGATGTTGTTTACCATTTACTTCCTGACTTGTCTATTGTTGATGAGAAATGGAGAAAACTAGCGGAAGCTTTGTTCAGGCGAATATTTTGTCTGCCATGTTTGTGGACTGGAGCTTTTGGAGGAAAATGGATTTCTCCTAGCAATGCATTGTTTGAGAGAGTTAAAGAAAATCGCGATTTGGGGCTAGATATAGCAATTAAATGCTTGATATACATCAACGCACTGGCTGTACGTATTCCAACGCATGTTGAATTAGCCTTTTCAAAACTTTATGATCTTGAACACATCCGAACTTACATTGAACCACGGTTGGTAAGGAGGACGTTAAGGAAAAGTCCTGATGTCATTAACATTCTTGAATATGAGCAGAGAATGAAATTGTTGGAATACATTATTTCGTCAGTTGAAGACATTAGTGAACTACTTGAAGTTGCTGTGATACCGTTACAAAGTGGATCATTTGCTGCTGTTCAAACTGAAAGAGCAGGTAAAATACTTATTCCATCAAATGAGCATCCCAAAGACCTGTTGCCTGGTTTGGAAGGTAGCCTTTTAAAAACAGACATTGATGCAAAACTCTTAGATATTTTCACTGATTCAGGGAAACAAGGTAAGATAATTTTCTCATAACTGCAACCATTCAACTTCTGTATACAGAGCATCAAAATGCAAAAATGCGTTTGGAATCTCGCACCGTTTTCTCGTGAATTTTGTTGCATTACTGTTTTTCCGGGACAATGTAGCTGCATTCGAATGTATTTCTGTCTGCTATTGAAGAATGAGAGGTAGTACCCTCTTAAATTGTTTTTTGTGATTGAACTCGAGTCTACCTTCTCTACTTTAATTTTATTCAATTAATTTTGTAGGAAAGTTTCAGCTCTCAATGCTGAACGAGAATACCATTGCTGAGAGTATAAAAGATGTCATCTTCTATAACAAGCCAGAATCTGTAATCAATTTGAAGTGTGTTTCAGGCAAATCAACAACAGCTAAATGGCTGAGAAATCTATGGAAATATGCACGAAAGTACAATCTTCTTCCAAAGCTTAATGGATTACCCTTAATTCCTGTGGATATTATAGGCGAAGAAAAACAAGTGCTTTTTTGTGCTGAAGTAACAAACCAATCAAGAATAATTCATTTGAATGATTCTGTGGACTATGGTCAATACGATCGCGATTCATGGGCTTCTTTTATGACTTTCCTTGGTTGCTTTGTTATAAGAGAGCTACCTGAGTATATTCTGGAATACAATGAAATATTCAAGGGAAAAGTATTCAACTTTACTGCTGCAAATATCATGCTGTTGTTGTTGAACATATCACAGTTACAAGGTGTGGATAACTTGGTAAAAGGATTCAGATCTTACAGCAACACCAAACTGAAGAAAGCGTTTATGGAACTAATGGGAGACATCAGGTCGTTTTCACAACAAGAAGTTTCATTACTCAAAAAGCTTCCAATTTTTGAAAATTCTCTTACGGAGGAACAGGTATCAGTTGAAGAAGTCAGTCTTGTTGCACCGCAAAACTTACCAACAGCCATTCCTCGAAGAATGTTAATGAGGTGCAATGATGCAACTTCAAGAATTCTTGCTTCTAAACTTGAAGCTGTATTGTTGACGAAAGAACAACTCATCAATGACGTTATTATTCCAGAGATCCTTGAAAAGAAACATGATGACCAGAGCATTGATGAGTTCATGGAGTACATATTACCAGATGTTGCTACAAGCAAGCAAGCAAGCACCAATCAGATTCAAAACCTAAAGGATATACAGTTCGTCACTGCAGCTAACAGCAGGCGTTTTAGGCCTGATAAACTGTTTGACCCGTACAACAAAGACTTGAAAGTGTTGTTTTCGCATGACAATGGAAAATTCCCTGCGAAAATGTACGAAGAGGAGCCATATATCCAGGCACTAAGGAAACTTGGTTTAAAGTCTGTAAGCGATTTATCTGTTGAAGATGTACATCAAATTGTTGAAAGCATTCCAATTTCTGAAAACTATTCAGATAGCCGAAAAAAAGCGAAACTACTTGTTGAACAATTTGAGAATTATCCCAAAGTGTTTTCCCAAGAAGCTCTTGAAGTCTTAAGAAATAGCCAATGGATTCCAGTCTTGCAAACTAGACCAAATGATTATCCAAAAAACCTGACTTGGTATGCTGAGGAAAACCAAAATAAAAAATTTGAGAGACCACTTAACATGACTTGTGAAGCAAACGCCAGGATTCTAGGAGCAGTGATGCCGTTAGTCTCAAATGAATACTCTACAAAGCCAATCATGAAATGTATTTTAAAGTCCGAGGTGAAATTGATGAACGTTTTGAAACAGCTTAAATGCGTGATAAATAGATATGAAGAAGAGTATAAGCCAGAATATGTCCTTGTTATCCGAGAACTATATAGTCAGTTGTCAACGTTTCCTGTAGATGATGTAAAAACAACGCTTTCTAGCTTGAATTTAAAGCACTGGGTGTGGAACGGAACAGGTTTCACATCACCAGAAAAAATTGTTGTCAGATTTGATGCAGATCTCGACCTGAGTCCTTATATCTTGCAGTTAGCACCAGAAATTCAAGTATATGAAGAAATGCTTTTACCCTTAGGCGCAAACAAAACCTGCACAGTTTCAATGCTGATAGAAGTTCTCAAAGAAATGAAAGAAAAATACGATCGTGATTCATCTGAAACTACCGAAAATGCCGTCAAAAATGATCTAAGACTTGCCGCGGAAATAATTTTCAGGCTTGGTAAGGAGGGCTTGCCTTCTGATCTCTGTGCGAAACTATTTGTGCCAGTCAAGACAGAGACATCGGTTTTGAAATTTGAGATGGCAGAGAACACAGTTTATTGTCCAAATCGCCGTCAGAGTTCTTACGGCTTTGAGTTTCCAGAAGATGTTAATTATCTGCACGAGATCGTTGAAGAGAACTCTGCGACGTCTTTGGGTATCCGCAGCCTAACAAGCAAAGTTCTAGGTGCCGAGGATCTTGGTATTTTCGAAGAGTATGGTCAAACGGAGCCATTGACAAGAAGAATAAACAGAATCCTTCAAGATTATGGTGATGGCTCAGCAATAATAAAGGAATTAATTCAAAATGCCGATGACGCTGGAGCAACAGAAGTGAAATTGCTCTACGACGAAAGACAGAACAGACATCAACGATCAAGTCTTATTGATCCTGGCATGCAAGATTTTCAAGGACCTGCTCTCTGGGCCTACAATAATGCAACATTTTCGAAACAGGACTTTGAAAACATCACCAAACTGAGTGGGGCAACAAAAGAATCTCAGAGAGATAAAATTGGAAAGTTTGGTCTTGGGTTCAATGCTGTGTATAATATAACGGATGTTCCAAGTTTTATAAGTGAAGATCACCTGGTTATTTTTGATCCACACACAACAAATCTTGGCAGAGCTATTAGTAACAAATCTAAACCTGGCGTCAAAATAAATATTGGCTCAAATAGAAATAGACTAAAGCATTTTAAAGACCAGCTAGCACCATATCATGGGATATTTGGCATGGATATGAGTCTTGAAGAAAACCATCAGTCATTTAATGGCACACTGTTTCGGTTTCCTTTGAGAACGAAACAGCAGGCGATACAAAGTGAGATAAAGAACTTATGCTATGACCAAAGTGAAATGAAACAACTGCTATCCAAGTTTGCTTCCGAAGCAACCAAAGTCTTAATATTTACTCAGAATGTGAACAAAATTGAAGTTTTCTATTTGAAAGATACTGCAGCTAATCCAGTTGAAATGAAAGAGCTTTATACTGCAAGAAAATGTAATGTGAGGGAAGTCGTGCCACTTTTGGTAAATGAAAGGAAACTAGATGCTTCCGTGCTTATGTCAATGTCAGCTTCAGTGGTTGATAAAGCCAAGCAATCAAAACGGAATTACCAGTCGATTATCTGCTCAAACATTTTTAATCTTACGGCAAATATATCACAAATGGGAAAAGATTACTTTCAAGACCAGGAATTGAATTATTCAAATCATAAATGGTTGATTCATTCTGTGAATTGCTCGAGTGATTCCACATGCCTTCAAATGGCTTTCGAGCACTCAAAGCTGAATCCAGTCGCATCTGTTGCAATATCAATCAGGAAGAAGATCGTCAATTCAATCAATTTTCATTTACTCCTTTGGATATTAATAGTCATGAAGGACAATTCTTTTGCTTCTTGCCATTGCCTATAACAAACATGCTACCTGTTCACGTCAATAGTACTTTTGCTGTAACGCACGACAGAAAATCGTTGCAGCAAGTTAATAATGACGACAAATGTGATTCAACAACTGAAACAAGGTGGAATCAGGCACTTATGGCTGGTCCCGTCTCAGCTGCATATCTAGGTGCATTAGAGAACCTGAAGAATCTAGCAAGTAATTTTGATGAAAGTGAATGGTATGAAATGTGGCCTGTATACTCCACAGAGAAGCCGCCGTATCAGGAGGCGTTACTAAGAAGCTTCTATCAACAACTTGTTCAAGAAAGGCTGAAACTTTTTCATGATGCTACGATAAGACAATGGATTCACTGGGGAGAGATCATAATCATTGACAACAGTCTCAACGAAGACATGAGGAAAAGTATGGAGGCAGTCATTGAGTTATATGTGAAGGATCGTTTTGTTATTCATTTGCCTGATTCTGTAATTAAGTCAATGTCTGATGCTGGATTGACAGGCGAATTGAAGCTAGTGACCATGAATTTTGAAGAATTTTTTGTCAACGTTTTCCAACCAAATATAAAGGAACTAAGTATGCCTGCAAATGTTCGAGATAATGTCGTTCTGTATTCAATGAAAAATCTGTCAAATTATCCAAGGATAAGATCTGCCCTGACAACAACAGAGTGTATCCCAACTTTGCCATATGGAAGATTGAAATCTCCAAATCAACTTGTCAGGCCGAAAAGCAAAGCATCCACATTGTATGAAGAAAGTGATGAAGTCTTCCCTGCAGGAGAAAGATTTAATCGGTGGTTGAATTTAGAGATACTTGAAGAACTTGGGATGGTTGCGGATGAAGTTCTATGGGAAATTTTGGAAAGGAGAGCTCATACAATAGTTTCGCTGGAGAACCAAGTGACTGCAAGAAATCGATCAAAATGTCTAATCAAACTGGTTGATGAAAAAATACAGCAAAATGGCTGTCATGAGATCTCAGATAGGTGGAGAGGTATCAAATTTTTACCAGTCAAGCCTGCACCAAGCCGATTGTGTGATATTCCTTGGGCTGGAACTTCATGCAAAGGTAAATTTCACAGCATGGAAGGCATCTATCCAAGTTCCCTTGAGCATTTGGTATGTTGTCACTCACCCATAGTTGATGAAAGTGAAGAAGGATGTGGAAAACTTAGCAAGGAAGTTCTTGAATTCTTTAAAATACCAACCAAGGCAATGCTATCTGAAGTTTGCAATCAAATTGACCAAATACTTGACGTCAATCTTCAAGTGGTAACCGATTCTGTTAAACAGATGCTTATTAGCATTTACACTTACCTTGATTCATATTGCAAGAAGAACAACTCGGAAGGTTATCAAGACGTGCGTTCAAAATTTGAGAATAAGCCACTGCTTGTAATAGGAGATGAGTTAGTGCAGATGAAATTCGTCGCTTTTAGACATGATTACCCGTCAGAGCCTTATTTATATAAACTTCCTTAAAATTTAACATTGAATTTCCGATCATTGATGTCTGCAATTGGAGTGAAGGAATCCTTTGATCTCAAAGATTTCATACATGCATTGCATTGCATGGAGAATGATTACCACAATGTGCAACTTCAGGATGCACAGATCAAAATGGTAAGGAATATTCTGGAATCGATTGACAGCTTTAAAAGTGAGGAGAGTTTGCCCTTATTTTTGCCTGACAATAAAGGTATTCTATATTCAAACCATGACGTTCATGTTAAAGATGCAAGATGGATACCTGATGATCCTAATCTCAGATACATACATCCTGATATTCCAGATGGTTTAGCGCTGTCACTTGGCGCAAAAACCGTCAGATCCTATTCAATCAATAAAAACTCAATTGGAATGCCGTTTGGTCAGCATGAAAAACTAACTGTACGATTGAAAAAGATCCTAGATGGTTACCCAGGTGACATACAAATTTTCCATGAAATATTACAGAATGCCGATGATGCTGGAGCAACTAATCTACAGATTGTGCTTGACAGAAGAACACATCCGAACACTAGTGTATTTAGCGATGCATGGAAATCTCTTCAAGGACCAGCAATTTTATTTTGCAATAACGCTCCATTTACTGAATCTGACTTGCAAGGTATCCAAAATCTTGGAGAAGGCAGTAAGTCAAACGATCCATTGAAAACAGGTCAATTTGGAGTTGGATTTAATGTTGTTTACCATGTAACTGATGTACCGATGTTACTTACAGATGTTGAAGGTCGCGGAAGTGTTCTCTGCATTTTTGATCCTCATGCTACATTTCTTGACGAGTGTTCTTTAAATGAACCAGGCAGAATGTTTTC
The DNA here is from genome assembly GCA_014526335.1 of Chrysaora quinquecirrha. Taxonomy (NCBI): domain Eukaryota; kingdom Metazoa; phylum Cnidaria; class Scyphozoa; order Semaeostomeae; family Pelagiidae; genus Chrysaora; species Chrysaora quinquecirrha. The sequence continues at coordinate 2,004,252 of JACTAT010000052.1, read as the reverse complement.
AGATGCAAGAAATTTTCTTAAGAAACAATTCCCAGATGTTTATGAAACATTCATTCCAACTGTTTTAAGTGATGTAAAATCAACGATATTTCGCCTACCGATACGGGACAAAAGTATGGCCCTTGGATCAAAAATCAAGCAAGAAGCAATTTCTGTAGATAATTTGCGTGAAATGCTTGACAAATTCAAGAAAGAAGCTGCTCAGAGTTTGGTTTTTTTGAAGCATATTGAATCAATTGAGCTTTCAGAAGTTACAGAAACAGGATGCTTTGAACAACTTTTCTCGATTTGCATTGAACATACACCAGAAGGAAAAAGAGAAAAACTTTGTATGAATTCTGAGTTTAAATCAGTTGCTAATGCTGTAAAAGAAAACAAAAGAGATGAAATTTCTGGTGAATCTTCCACTTATTGTTATGAAATAATAATTAGAGATTCGAAGAACAGCCAAAAGTGGCAAATCATCCAGAAAAACGCATCTGTTTCCAGTAACTCTTTACCATCTTCAGTAGAAGAACATTACCAGAAAGGTTTATTACGAATAATTCCTAGCGGTGGCGTTGCTTGTAAGCAAGACAAAGAAGCAACCAAGCATGGAAAAGTTTTTGTCTACTTCCACTTCAAATTTCGAGTAGTTTGCCTCTGCATATCAATGGAAATTTCATCTTGGATTATGAAACAAGAAGAAAGCTTTGGTTTTCGAAGGATGATTGCTTTCAGAATGACTGGAATTATTATGTCCTTGAAAAATGTGTTCTCCCTAGCTATATTGCGCTGTTGGAAAATCTTTCAAAGCAACTCAGAATAGATCTTGGTGATTCATCTGCTGAGGAAGTTATCAAAAGAACTTTTCCTAAATCAGGCCAGAATTCTCTTAATCATCCATCATCCAACTCTGACATTATTGCTTCTAATGACGTTTTTAGTTTAAGGTACCCAGATGAGCTGCAACGCTTCTTTGATCACTTTCCTGTATTAATTTACAGTAACAAAATTTTTGAATATGACTGTGATTTTGTAAAAATGTTCTACAGAAGTCTTTTTACATCACAGTCCTGCTTGATTCCTGTGTTGCATACCTCAAAAGACAAGCATGGCAAAGTTGAGATTGACCTATGTCCGTCCAACGCTGATGTGAAGCAGGTTTATATACCAGACACAGACCTAAGTGAAGGAGTAAATCTTTCAGTTCAGTGGAAATTGAAAATATATTATTACTGCTTCTGAAGACAGGTATGCATATTTACAACATCCCTCAAGAAATAGTGCAGTTTTGACGAATCAGAGGTTCCATTGAAAAGGCTGAGTCCATTATCTGTTATCCAACATCTAAAAAGCCATGCGGATGCTATCTTCAGCTCTCCAAGGCCAGTTTCACAAACGATATTCAAAGATGTAGTGACTGTTGCAGCAGTGCTTAAATATTGTCTTACCTTTAATGGTAGCACCGTATATCTTGCAGGTCTTCCTCTTCTTGTCACTGAGGATAATGTTCTGAGAACAATCGACAACAGCTCTGAGATATATTTCAAAGAGCTCTCAAAACTGTTACCTACCAAAACAAGCATATGTCTTCATCCACACCTCAGACAGCATCTAACAAAGTACCAACATCCGACTCAGGGATGGTTAAGAAGGCTTACACTGCCGCGCTTGAATCAGTTTCTACGTGAGGAGTTACCTCTGGAGCTGAGGAATACTGATGAGATTATGCTTCTTACTAGTGCAGATGAATTATTTGGCAAAGAATTGGCAACTAAGAATTGGTTGGCTTTTCTTTGGAACTTTTTATGCCAAGAGCACAAGCGCGAGTGTCAAGAACATACGAGAAGCGAAGCAAGAAGGCTAGAATCCTACAAGAGAAATTATCCACGAAAACGGCCATACTTCTCTCCAATGCCGGAAAGAGGTCTGAAAGAATTTCTGCAAGAAATTTCTGATTGGTGTTTAATACCAACAAAGAGAAGGCAAAATGAAAATGACCAAAGTATGCAGAAACCATACAGAGAAAGTCTGATGAAGATTGGGCTAGCAGGTTCAGTTGTATGCTCGAATTCTCCTTCTGTAATGTCGAAAACAGCTGATGAGCTCTGTCTTCCTTTTTTGCATGAGGCAGCGATTGACCTGATCTCAAATAGCAGCCTAGGAAAAGAAAATTCGAGATATATTCAAAGGATTTTTGCTTCTGATGCTGATCCACGATCCCTTCTAAATGCTCTTTACAGCGAGTCTAAAAGAGAAAGCACTGCATTCCACCAAATGTCTCGTGAAACTGCTAATTCAGTTATACAATACTTCAACGACAGGTGTAATCTTTATTCCCTAGACTCGTCAATGCTGAAGTCTTTGCCAATATTTGAAGATATATCTGGCCAAATGAGAGCCTTGAATAAAGTCAGAGATGTCTACTGTGCACCAAATGAAATGCCAAGCGCTGGTATTAGTTCTTTCCAAAGTGTTATTTTTCTGAAAGAGAAGAAGAACTCTCAAAATGTGTTTGATAACCTCCTAATTGAGAAGCAGGACTTAGCATTTGCTTATACCAAATACATTTTCCCTTATTTCTCATTTTTGAGTCATGAAGAGCGCTTACAGCATTTAGAATTTTTGAGAATTCATGAAAGCGTGACGAATGAGCAACTTCTGCCACATCTGCAGAGTTTACCGTTTATTGAATGCAAAGAAGGAAATCTTCTCCGTGCAAATCACTTTTATGACCCAGAGGTTCAAGTATTCAAACTTATGCTTTCGGAAGAAAAATTCCCACCCGTTCCATTCTTTAATAAGGCTTGGCTTCCATTCTTACGAAAATGCGGTTTAAAAGTAACTGTTTCGGAAAACATGTTTCTACAATTTGCTAGGGATGTTTCCCAAGCAACAGGATCGGAAAAAGAAGAAATACGCAAAAGATCGAAAGCTCTAGTCGAAAACCTCATGCATTCTGAAGATCTTAAGAATAATTTGAATTTCCTTGACCAATTGGCGGGTATTGAATTTCTTCTTCAAGATCAGCAGCCTGAAAACCTTAAGCAGATTTTGAGTAAAGATAGTGAAGCTATGATTTGTTTCAAAGATGCTATTGTTCATAGCCATAGAAATTTAACACTTGCTTGGGCAGTAGAAAACATACTTCCACAATATACAAGCAAATTGTTTACAGAACGCTCTCCCTTCTGCACATCACTTCAGCAGAATCTCCAAGTGAAGGATAGGGTCTCATGTTTGAGCGTAGCAAAAAACTTCGTGAATATTGTAACGAAAAGCAGAATGCTGAAAAATACGGTGTTTAGAGTTCACGAGTTAACAGTAAAAGAAACGTTTTCTGACCTTGAGGAAATTATCGAAGTTGCTTATGAATATTTGTCAAAAATCGACCCATCTATCAACATTGAAGCCTATTCTTTATTGAAAGAGAATGCCGTGGTTCTTGTCAGTGATAGAAGATTTGTTGTTCCAAAGACAACAACACTTGATCAGCACAATGAGATTATACCATACTTATTTACCGTGCCAGTTAAATACGGGAAATATTTTGAATTTTTTAAAGCCCTTGGAACTACAGAGCAGGCGACTTGCGAACAATTTGCTAATGTATTGTACCAAATACATGAATCTACTAATGGAAAGGCCTTGTCGCCAAATGAAGCCAGCGCAGTTTTCAGTGCGGCTTCCGGACTTTCTAAGAGCATCCAGTCTAAAGATTCACCTCCTCTGAATGTCGATTTGTATTTGCCTGGAATGATTTCAGCCCATGATGCCACAATAAAAATGTATAACGCCAGGGATATAGTTTATTTTGATGACAAGCATTTTGATGAAAGGTTATGTGAGCTCAAACAACCGAGGATGACATTTGACGATAAAGAATTCAAAGAAGATGACGTGGAAAAGCTAATCAGCAAGCTACCACAACAAAGTAGGCCGCTCTATATAAGTGAAATAATAAAAGAGAAATTGCTTGAAGCTGAAATTGTCCCGAATCGTGATTTCGCTGAAAAACTTCAAAGCAAAATTCAGTGTGAAGAGTTTAAAGGTGGCATGATACGTTTATTAAAGCATCAGTTACAGAAGAAATCAGAAACTGATGTACAGTCTGCTGAAAATTTAGACATGATTACAATGATCACAAATACTCGCGTAACAACGTTAAGGGAGGTAAAAACAGCATTGTATTATGCCAATGAAATCGTGGAAGCAAGCGAAGAACAAAGGGAGTTATTTGTCATCGAGAATGATGGTATTTTGAATTTCTACGTTGACCAAGATCAATCAGGATCATTTGATGGTCTTAACATTAGCACTGTTGCAAGAGAGTTATCAATATTCTTTCGAGCATTTCTCACTGACCCTTCTCTTACTCCGTTGATAAGTGGTTTGCTTTCTTGCTTTCCTGAAGAAATGCAATTGTTTTTGGACAAACAGAATATAAGACGCAGCAATGAAACGTATGTCAGTAGTAAAGCACCATATAAGATTGGTGAATTTGTTCCAGTTGAATTGCATTGCTTGCTTGTGAACGACATTTTGGAGTTTGACAATGGGGAGTATGTTGCATACGAAGCAGAAGATCCGATAGAAAACGACAAAAATGGAGACGCAGTATATATTTATGCGAGGGTTATAGAAAAGTATGATGGAAATGCATGTGGAAATTGCTTGAATAATTACTATAAAATAGAACATTTTCCAGGAGAAGATAAAGTTGTTCATTGCTCTGAAATCTATCGATTCGAACGACAAGATGAACTGGCAGCTGCGCAGTCGTCTGATGATTTCAATGATGAACAGGAAGAAGTCGACTATGAAAAGCATCTAGCCGAAAAAATGAAAGAAATAACAAGCTTAATTGAGCGTGCTTTCAAAGAAAGTAAGAATTATTTCCGAAAAATTATAAAACGATTGTACCTTCGTTGGCATCCTGATA
>JACTAT010000052.1:1900619-1985248 GCA_014526335.1 Chrysaora quinquecirrha | reverse complement strand
TGGTGTGTGAATGCAAGTTTATCTGACAATGTGTCAAAGGATTCATGACATGCAAATGAGTACGAGTGCAGATTAAATCTTTATTTCTCCAAACCGTGGCAACATAACTATTAAAAGAATGAATTTCTTACTTTTATGGAGTTTCATAATTCCGTAGGCCATTGCTATAAGGGTTCTATCACCATCGAAAAAGAAGATGTCATAAAGCCGCAGGACCAGTGAAAATGGCAGCTAAGGAATATAAAGATAAAGCATAAAAATGATACCAAAAATAAAAAACAAAAATAGTCCAACTATTATTATTGCGACAGTTGGCAAAACTTCGTCATAAAATATTTTTTTCATAATTTTGCAGTTTACTTATTTATTTCATTTGTTGAAGTAAGCTCTGCTCCTTTTGGGTCTGAGATGTGAGTATTTTGTAGGCCTTTTCTTTGTTTTGTACATTTCATTTTACAAGAAACTTGGAATTTAATTTGAAACTCAAATACAGTTTAACAGACCAGAAAAAGCATTCAAAAACAAAATCATAAATAGCTTTCTATTTATTTCTAGGTGTTAACGAAGTTAATGCAACTGAAATCAGATTCTGAATAAAACTGCGAAAAATTATTTTAAAAATATTGAAATTCATACTCTGTCTAAGAAGCACTGCATGAACCATTTTAATGTGTAAAGCGATGTGTAACAGCCCTCTTTCTCCTGTAGATTGAAAGCAAATCAAGTTAGATTCGTACATCTAGGACAACCTTGAATATTCGTATTTACGATTTCGCTGATTGTGCAAAAATTTTATTACAAATTCAAAGAGTCGAGCATAAAGCTAATTGCCATGCTTTAAAATTCTGTCTAAATTTACCTTTGTCGACGTCAATCACTTAGCGAAAAATTGGTTGCAATGGCTACAGAGTTATAAATAGAACCATGAAATTTTCATTTTTTGGAGCCTCAAGGGTAGAAACTCAAACTATAGGTCTATCAGGTGGCTTCTGATTGTATTTTAGCCACACAAATCACATGTTTGGTAGGGGGGGGGCACAAGGTGAGAAAGGGTTAAAGCAATTCAAATAAGCATAGTTTATATTTCAATTTTGTTCACAGCTTGCAAATAGTTGGGAAAACGTTGCATCATGCGCCAAAGTATTATCGGTCCAATAAATAAATACCTTGGCGGGTACTAGGACTATTTCAGTACGCTTGTCTGTTGCGTAAAACTCTGACGATTTCTATCATAGTTTTGTAGGATATACAGTATACAACAAAAACAAGCGAAAAAGAACGTTAAATTCAATAAGCCTCAGCTCAGTTTTGAGAAAACAGAAGTAGACGGGAGATGTTGAGAAGACTTGAAAATACGCACAAGGTGTTTCTGAAGTTTTGGCATAGTTTTCTTCAAGATCTTGTCATGATGACTTTGAAATCGAATCAGTTTCGGAAAGCCAGGGACGAAGAAACCTGCAAGATAATTCAAATCTAGATAAACATAGAAAATAGTACACTTAAACAGTACACAGCACGTTGAAACACCTGCAACACATAAAACCTACTTTTTTCGAGGGGAATTTAAGAAAGCAATAGCAGGAAATACCTAATGCTAGGAGCTCAAGAGAGGTTTTGCTAACCAAAGTATCCTTCGTGGCACTTTGCCTTAAGCGAAATGATCTCATGTGCCGTGGACTTTAAGAAAGGAATTTGTCATTCGTGGCGAGAAACAAAATACCTAACGTATTTGATATTTTTGTCATTCGTGTCACTATGTGCGGCGGGGGGAGTTTTTCAAACGTAGAGTCCTAATTATGTACAAGAAAATAATGTAACTGACAGTTTCTAAATCTGCGAAAGAAGCCTTTTAAAATTATGTGCTCTCGTGTGCGCCTAGCGTAATGATCACAGAAGGTCTATTTAGCCTCGTGAGAGCTCAATAAATTTTGACAACAGATTTTAAACAAAGACATGGAGAGAGAAAGGTGTATCAAATGCCTTTCGCAAATGAGGGAACATACGAAAAGCAAATAACCACTCTCTTGCATTTCAGACAACGTAAAAGGAATACTTCTTTTGAAGTTCTGACAGCTAGAATGGTAACATGGTGCTGCCAGGTATTTTTCAATCTACTGTGAGGTTTAAACCACAGTTTAAAGAACTATGAATATTGTGAAAAGAGCAAAAAGATATTTAAACATAGTAACTTTTCCTCTGATAGAATTAAGAGTACGAAATGTCATAAACAATAAAAATATCTACTTAGAGAAAATACTAACTTGGACAAAGTTCACAATGCACCAATCAAAAATAAAAAGCTTGACTTGCATTTGGATATGAACACCCAACCCTTTATGGGATACAGCAGAAAAAATAAAAGCATATTAACAAAATAATCCAAGTAATAAGTTAACTTTTTGTCGAAAAATCATTTTGTAATCCTGGAAGGGAATTACAAATACACAAAGGAAGTATTACATCTGTGCTGCCAATAATAGGGAACAAATAGTTTTGAACAGTTTTGCTTGTAGAGGAACAACCGTTATGCAAATCTTGAGACACAGTGTCCACTTGAAAAAAAATTGTACATGGACGAATCTTGTTCTGTAGAAGGACTGGCAGATCGTAACCTCTGGTCTAAAATATTACAATTCGGTTCACAGAAACGAAATAAGTACTTAGTAGAAAGTAAAGGACACTGACTTGTTATTGCCACTTTTCCACGAAAGAATCCGTAAAGGGTATTAACGGATATAAAAATGACGCGCATCAGAGGACTAGGCAATCTATAAATAGCTCATTGTCTTTCGCTAATAAACAATCCACTGACTCTGTTGTGTAATGTATAAGATCTTGACCGTGATAAATTGTAATTTGAATTCAAAGCAATTCAAAAGGCTATTTTTAAAATGCTTGGTCTTATCTCCGTTGATTTCTTTTGATTCCGTCTTCAGGATGGCTAATTGAAAAAGTGTAGATCTAGTTAGTCCAGTTAGCACACGCGTAAGCAGTCTTATTATGTAGAATAATGAGTTCAGAACACTAGCATATATTAGATAAATATGTACTTGCTGTTTAACGGGGATTTTGTATCTAAAACATGCAAATTGACAACGTCAATGTGGGTGCCAAAACAAGAAGGTGAAACAATGGATACTCAGAGAAGTGTACATTCGACGTAAAAGCCTCTATAACACCAGTTTTCCGCTCTTTTATCACTTTACTGAATTTCTGTGACTCTCAAAGAGAGTAATATGACCAGCTTTGACTTCTACAATTATCAACTTTGATCTTCGATCTTTGTTGGACCATTTTATCTATAGGATTATTTCTGCTGACAATTCTGTAAGAAAGTGTTACTTTGAATTTCTTACAAATGAAAAACTTTATATCTCACCGTGCATGTGATGTTTGTTTCCATTCAGTAAAGTTGACAAGGCCCAAAAAGCATCCTAAAAGACAATAAAGCATGAAATTTTCAATAAGAAGCTCGTGGTTGATAATAGATATGAAATGAAGAGCAGAATTGATGAAGTAATCATGATCAGAATATTGGAAAGACAAAAGACAAACCTCTTCATTCATATACATCAATAACAGGGCAGCAATACCACTCATACCTTGGCAATAGCCTACTTCCTGAAACAATTTAACAAGTTTGTATGAGGAAAATATTATCGAAAAATTCGTAAGATAAAAAGTCTGTACGTTATTAATTTCAATTCCTACAAACAAACACTCCTCTTTGAAATATTTTACTATAGCCAACTATCAAATAATGGCCCCCTCCGGAATAAACACCCAGGGCATTATGCATTTCAATCTTTTTTTTATTTGCAGTACGGAGAGTGTGTTTTCACATAACACATGAACCTTGAAAAATATATAGGAATTAACCCTTTACTCTATAGATTACCAAGCCTTCGGAAGAAGTTTAATACACAAAATTTATACGTTCCAATCTTATATGCCTTATGTCTAATCGTGAAAATCGCGACTTCTATTATAAATACCCCTTGCGTACATGAGCCCCTTCCGAATGAGTTCCAAACTTGAAATTAATTTTCGCAGTAATAACCGCAGCACTGAAACGGTAATTTACAGTATAACTTGTACTGCACTTGGCTTACAATATGGAGTTTACTTAAGCCCCGAACATGAAAATTTCAAAATTATTCAGACCTCGCTGAAATACTTTAATTTTGACCCCCATGTTGACCATATATCATTAAATTGTTTTCTCACTCTTTACTACTTGAGGTAAGAGAATATGCCACAACCATCCCCATCTATTCCAATACCTCAAACTGTTAACTCAGGACCAATTAGAATCTAACATGCCTTAAATAGACAAAGTGCAGTATTGAAAAATCTTTTGACTGACTGTTGCGCTTTCACTTACCACGTTATACATGGAGAATGCAGCTAGAACATGGAAAAGTGCTTGCTGCCTACAAAGAATATATGATAATGTTAAAGTGACTGACAATTGTTTTAAGAGACCAAAGCAGTATTTTTTCTTACTTTGCTGTGCTCATTGATCCTTGAAAGAGGCAGTTTCTAAATGAAACGGCTATTTTCATCAAGTATTCATATAAAGGTCACTAAAAGCTATCATTTGAGAATTTCAATATCAGGTAGGCAAATGAGAATAATTACGAGATTGTGAAAATAAAATAAAACTTTCGACTCGATAAACTACTTACTTCACTGAAAAACGTTGTCTAAACATGATATGATCCCTATATGTTCGATTGACATCCAGATCAATTTGCCTTATATCTGGGCTATTGTTTCTTGCAAATGCTTTAAATTTCTAACAAACGAATAAAAGAATAGATTTCATTCATGAAAGCAAAAAATATATTAAATGTAGTTTAAATACTTAAAGATAAGATTGTGTAATAAGATATAAATAAAAAGACTTGGATAATATTTTATTCCTATGCTTTCAGAAAGCATAAGCAATATTTCAAAGAAGGAGGAGTGTGTGATGAACGTATCCATTTGCAGCAAAATAAAATCTCAGTATGCAAAACAAGCGCTGTCATATCACTCGATAATGTGAAATAAATTGTGTTTAAACAAACTATCTTCGGTTGGAAAAATCAAGGCTGCATCTGAAACTTGGATTAGTACAATTTAAAAATGCATTTTGAAATGAAGAACGGCTTTAAAGGAGAACTGAAACGTCAGAATTATTTTTCGATAGATGAAGGTAGAACTTATGAGAAATAAAATTCTTTTTTAATTTTCCAAATATTTCCACTAGTCTTTGAGTTATGAGCAATCAATGTTTGTCCCGAGAAATCTGCCGAGTGCCTTCCGAAAAAGCTTTGAGCTCCTGACGTCACAAATACCTTGTTTGTTAATTTCATTTCATTATTTCATCATTTGCTGATCGGAGTGTCTGGCACGTTTATCTATACCAAGTTGTTTTTTTGATTCCGTAAAGTATTAAAAAAGAAAGAGAATTGATAAAATGTCATCTTCAGATTCGGAAACAGAGTTCTCCTATCCAGATTTGCAGGAACAGGCCGCTATTCAACCATATATGTTTGAGCCAGCGCCGCAAAGTTCTGAAGACGATAGGCCCAATTTGGAGGATGAGTCGAGCGAGGAAGATGACGAAGATATCAATATCGATAGATTACAATCTCCTTTGTAAGCGGCTCTGCAAGCTGATCGATCTCAGGTTCACTGTCAGTGGTAGAGCAATGTTCTTCCAGTAATTTTGATATTACCTATGCAACAGAAATAAAACAACACATATAGGCTATAAGTTTTTATGGATGAAGAAATTGAAAGTTCATTTCGGCTTGCTACAAGGGGCGTAGACCAAACGCAGTTTTCTAATTGTAATGTAGTTGAAATGGCTGAACAATTTTAAACTTCGAATGGCGATGTTGAGTGCTGTGGATGAATTTCCGAAAATTTAAATAATTTGAGAAAAAAACTACCTTAAAATCTCTGACAAACTAGTATATTGCGTCACCCGTAGAGGAGCTACCCACCACACGCCCTGGCTGTTTTGGCAATTTTGAGAGAAGTGACTTGTCTTTCCCATAGTCTGTCTTTCTAATCTAGGAATAATCTGTTGCTATAACTTTAAGAAAGTTTAAAGAAAATACGGGTGTGTATATTATAGAGTCTTCTGAGTAGTCTTCCAGATGTTCAAATTTTCGTTATTCGAATTAAAAACTAATTCATACATAAAAACAAAGTTACACTTACTTCACGACGTGCTCGTTTCGCAAATGCACAAGCGTGTACCTTCTTCTTCGGACTTAGCCTTGGCAAAAAGCGCGTCTTCAATTTGCTGGCCAAAAAAGTCGTCTTTCCTTTCACCTGCCCTTTCATTTTTGGTGACGAAAAATCGAATTCAGTTCGAACTGCATCTGCTTTTAATTTTAATTTAAAACGAACTCCAGTTATCTCCATCAGTTCAGGATTTCTCTCCAAACAATCCGACTTAAAATAAGTTCGGCTAAGTCTAGAACTGGTGCTTGGTTTAAAATTCGATCGCTTCATGTTTCTCACCCATTGCCGCCGCAATGCAGGATCGTTAGGAAAAGTAAAAAGAGATTTCCCTTTTCCAGTACAATTATATGCTGAGCAACCAACCATTTTGTGTATTTCACGCAAGAAACACGAACTAAACTAATAAGCTTGTCTTTTCGCTCGCTTTTATTACGAACGTTCGTATAGGTTACTCAGCTGTGGAATTCAGACATGGTATTTGTGACGTCAGAAGCTCAAATCACGAAAGGCGCCGACTGTCTGCGATAATTCTCGGGCGTGTTTAACGCCAGTTCCTGTTTGCAAAAACAGGAATTGCGTCAAAATGACAAATTATTTTGCAACGAAACCTTCATGAATGAATTCAGCGCACTTTTTTCTGCATTATATCAAAAAATAATTTTGACGTTTCAGTTCTCCTTTAAAGGAAACACAGAATGGAAACAATTTAGCATGCTATACAGATTCAAATATCATCGCTTGGCATCACCGTTTCTCTCTGGGCTGTGCCAACAAAACTATTATGGCAATAAACAATAATATCCAATCCGATGATGCATTTTGCAGTGAGGCGGCATAGCAGCAGCATGATGTTGACGATATAATTCATTAGGATACAAACAAGTATAAAACTAAATTTTGAAAACTGCAAGCATTTTCGTCCAGAAGATATCAATCTGCCAGCTTCAAATGTTTTCCATATTCCACTTCAACGTTTTTTCTTTAAAGAAAATATTAAATATTCTCTTTTCTTTTACTTTAAAGCAAGGAATGTTTATTGGCCATGCTCAGAATTCAGAGGGCAACAGATGAAGACCCACTGACTTGTTTCATTCAACTAAGCAGAATTCAGACTTTTGAGGTTGGTACCATGGCGGTATTTCTTTCCAAATAGCCCTGGGAAAGTGGTTGGGTCAAACAAACTTTTGGAATGAGAAATACAATTCTTTCAATCAACTGATGACGATGATTTTGATTTATGAAAACATATCAGTTAAAACTAACTAAATACAATTTCATATGCCCCAGAAGAGGCAGAGCATTTACAACAAAACGAAACATTAATAACGAATAAAGTAATACAACCCAAGAGAAAAACAGAGGAACAATATCTCTCATGTATCAGTGCCTCTAAAAGTGATCTCTCATGTGCCAATAAAACGATGCAGTTTCATTTACTGCAAATGCAATTGAGCAAAACTTACCCTTTGATCTTGTTCGACATTTGGAAGAGGATTTTTACTGAAAGAAATTCAAAGCAATGTTAATAAATATACAGGAACAATTGTTGATTCAAATTTAGACTATGGAGTATGGCTTCATTCCCTTTGCTAAGTCACAAATATAGTTACAAAGTAAAAAAGAATCCAGAACTTGCTTACGTAACTGCTCTAAGTGTGTCATTAGACAATTGACCTTTTCAAGAGAGGTCTGGGTTGGCACAACATTTTTCTAGAAAATGGTAGATATAATAAGGGAATCCTCTCCATGTGCAACAACCTTGGTTGCAGCAACATAACGAAAGCTAATGCAGCAGTTTTTACTTCTAATTTATGAATAGTGGAAGACTAAGAGAGCAAAGGAATATCTGTAGTAACATAGCTAGGAAACAAGAGGCAAGTAACTTGCAAAAAAGAAGATACTTGATACCAATGCTTCCTGGACTTGAATCCTTTCTTTTACTTTAGCTCCCACTAAAGGTGAATTTGAAGCAAAATAATTTTCTTACTCAACATGTCTCCCATTTTCCAGAAAAGTGCCATGCCAACACAGGCCTTTTGAAAAGGTCTATTTGGAATATATTTGGAAAAATTTGCATATTTACTAGTCAAGTTACTTGTCAATTCACAAAACCAAGGACCCATCTCCCATTTCGATTTTTGCTAAGGCTCTGTTAAGCCTTCTTCAGTCCTGCAAGATGGTGTAATGTTTTTGAATGCCTTATTTAGCTAAGAAAAACATTGACTAGGACATTTTCTGTTTTAGTTTACTTAGCCCAATTAATTCATCAAGGAGCAGCCGAATTATTTAACCAAGCACAGGAAGCCCATTCTAAAGTGTACTGAAATCTTTTTTCTTTGATGAGCGTGAGCAATATTAATATTTTTCGAGAGAGCACAGGGAAACTAGGGAGAGAAAAGTTCTAACGGACCATATCAATATATAAGAAAAGACAAGGAGAGCAAGTTTTTAGGCTCGCTGTCAGACCAACAGTTTTGTTCTCGCTCTGTTTCCAGCTCTGAGTGTCAGAACCTTTTAGAAAAGTATCACAAATCAAAGCCCATGCCTCATTCTACATACATGGTAGGTTTATTTTGAAAAAGCAACCATTTATCAGCACAAAACTGAGGAAAACTTTCAGCCCCTTTCGACAGAATTTCTTTCTCCATATGCGTGGCACTGTCAACCGGTCCACTTCAAAGGAAGCCAACACTTCTGATTGGACAACCGTTGGAAGGCTATTGTTGAAAGTGTCGGCTTCCTTTGAAGTGGATCGGTCGAAAGTGCCACGCATGTGGAGAAAGAAATTCTGTCAAAAGGGGCTGAAAGTTTTCTTCAGTTTTGTGCTGATAAATGGTTGCATTTTCAAAATAAACCTACCATGTATGTAGAATGACGCATGGGCTTTGATTTGTAATACTTTTCTAAACAAAACTGTTGGTGATAACCGCCTAAAAACTTGCACTCCTTGTCTTTTCTTATATATTGATATGGTCCGCTAGCACTTTTCTCTCCCTAGTTTTCCTGTGCCCTCTCGGAAAATATTAATTTTGCTCACGCTCAAAGAAGAAAAGATTTCAGTTCACTACACTTTAGAATGGGCTTCCTGTGAACCAAGTAGAAAACTCTCAGAGTCATGATACAGTAAACAAAATCTAAATGGGAGGGGAGCCATGGGATTATAACATGGAAAGAAACTTTCCATGCTAATCAAAATGTTAAATTAAGTGGCAATGTATGCAAAGGGCTGAATTCATTTACATGTTATACCATAAGCATTCATTCCCTTGTAAGGAAGTGGCACTGGAATCAAGACGCTCTAATAGCGGGTGGAATAAAATTTGAATAGGTAACTTACTGCAAAAAACCATATCTGTCACAAACTTGATAGACTATAAAGCTGGCATCTTCCCAGGCTTCAATTGGGCCATCTTCACCCTAATGCAAGAAATAAATGACAAATTCATATGAAACAGATGAACACTGTGTCAAGTGTTAACTCCAAAATTTCAATAATACAATTTCTGGCACAAACAAAATTATTTTATCGATTCCTCCTACTTGTCAATGTGCACTGATATGTCAGAAAGAGTAGCAAGCAGCAAGATTTCTGTTTTCTTCTACTTCTTAACATATAATGGAAGTTATAATAGAGACATAAAATAAATAACACAAAAAGCTAACATGAAAAACAACTGCAACAAAATAAGTAAAATAAAACAAGCTTACATAAGACTTTCTTAAATATTAGACTTTTCTCATTACACTTACTCCCTTACCTTCTTGCATGGGTTTTTTTACCATAAAACAATTATGTAGACCTAACAATAAAATAGTCTGAAAGCACACATATTCAAAGAAACATCAAGTATGATTGAGCGCTACTGGACCGGTTCTTTTCTAATCTTGTTATGAAAAGATATGTTAAAATACAAGGCACCTGGTGCTGTAATTAAAAACAATTTAATGGTACTCACCCTGTCATACCTTTGCACTATTGCTGCTCTAACTCTTCCAGCATCATCATTTGTCTCAACATCATCTAAACATCAGAACATATTAAAATTTAAAGAAGCCATTACTCAAATGGAACTAGGGTCTTACTATCTTGGATCTTACCATCTTTGATCTTAAGATAGGATCTTAATTTTGTGGATCTTAATTTCTTGGATCTTACCATCTCCAAACTTAAGGTCTAGGATCATAATTTCTTGGATTTTGGATATTAATTTCTTGGATCTTAATTGGCATTGTGTTCTGCAACTAGCTTTTGGCACTACAAATATTAAAAAATGTAACAACTTCAAATAAAACCAATGAGTGTAACAGTGTAACACTTCAGTCACTTAACCTATAAGATAACAATTGTATCTTTGAATTAACCAAAAACTTTTACTTGGATGAATCAATCATGCGTATATCATGCGTAATGAATCTCCTTTGTTGCCTCCGCACCACTCTGCATGCAGCGAGTCCCCGTATTGTTCTTCATTGAGGACATGCACACAACCACTTTGTATGCATTTTGGTCCCCGGACCTTCCTGCATGGGGAACCAAAACACATATTACACCAGCAAAAAAGCTTCACCTTTTCAGGTGCCACAGGAACACCAGAACTGCCCAATGCTTGATAGTTCATTTCCACAAACAGTATATTGCAGAAAATTGTGTCAAATGAATGTTGTACATATACAGACAACAAGGGTCAACTACAAAATGCCAAAGAGACCAACTTTGCAAATTAAGTCCATTAAGTAGACTATTTATTTGAAACTGAGGATTTTGAATTTGAAACGAGGATGTGTAAATATAAATGGAGATTCTGAACTCGAAATTGGGATTTTGAATTTGAATTGAGGATTGGCCCTTATCAGCCACTACATTTATCATGGTCAAAGCCCCTATAGAATTGAGAGTTTTGAATGCTGAGTCAAAAAATCAAAGACCTAGACTAATAACAGGGACACAATCGATTTAGCGGACCCACTTGTCTTTACAAAGTCTCAAAATGAATTGATTTTTCTGTATTCATTGTTTTACGTTCAAAATTTCCAACGAGATTGATTAGATTATTTCAAATTTTGAATGTTGCAAAAGCACTGTAAAGGCAAAGTAGGGGAAATAACTTAAACAAACACAAGTTGTAAACTGGATTTTCAAGAAAAAATGTTGTTTCATCTATTGGAGGTTTCCAGCCCCAAACACTGATGATGATCCTAAAACCCCACCCTAGAATTCTGATGCTATTTTTTGAAATTCGATCATTCAAACAATTGAACTAAATATCAGCTATTTCTATAAAATGCGCTAAACTGCATTCTAGCCCTAATACCATTACAAAAGCCAAGATAATGAAACTTTTTTTCACAAGAGGCTTGTCCTGATGAGACTAAGATTTTTAAATGCTTAGGTAGTCTATATGATTTTAGCATCGAAAGAAATCTCAGGATCTTGAAGTTTTTGGAAATTTCAGTCCTGGCAGACTTTCGTCGAAAAGGCGTATTTATCTACCCTGCGTCTCTATCTCTGCTAAGATAATAATAGGCCTTGGGCTAGGCCAGGCCTAAAGAACAGAACAGAACAGAACAAAAAAAACAGGCCTAAAAAAGGACCTGAAGAAATGCTGAAAAATTAATTCAAAAAACTTACCTACAAATTCACTCATCGTCAGTTTAACTCTTGCTTGCTCTTAAGATAATCAATTGAATGCGTAATGGATTATAGTTTTAGGTCTCAGGGGTAAAATCGCATCCTTTCCTTCGTTTTATCTGTGACCGTCGCCAAATCCCTTTTCAACCTTCCGCCATTGCTCTAAGCTCGAAACAAGTTTTATCCATTCATTTTGGGCAACTGACAGAGAAAAATCGACAGAATCAACGATACCACGATACCTTTCTAATATTATTCTGAACAGCTTTTTAATTTTCACATCCAGAATCAATAGTAAGCATTGGAAGAGAAGAACACAAAGTACAAATCCACAAATTATTGTGCAGCAATTATTTCTTCATGTCGGATGTAATATCGAACCTCGGGTTGTCTGGCATCCACCTTGTCGTACCACTCTGTTTCTCTTTGCCAGACGCGCATGCGCGAATCTCTGCAACAAAATTTAATGACTGCGAGGAGAGTGCTTCTGTATCTGTTCCAAGTAAAGACTTGCTGGGAAGGCTTCCCAAGCCCATGTCCAGAAAAACAACGCACATTCTCCCCAATATTATAGAAAGTTTTCTCTAATTTTCGAGCCACGCCAAATTTATACCTTCATAACCATCTGAGGCAACTCTCAACATCGCAAAAGGTCTTTTGCGCTATGGCACGTAATTATCAATTTACACCATATAATACACTTCAAGATGCTTAATAACGGTGCATCATCATATCATCATCATCATGAATTTATTTAAAACATACCCCTAGACAGGGTACGTCATGTCAATTCAACCACTGTTAAGCTACGTTACGTCAGCATTAATCAAGTGACTCTCAGAATAAGAAATAATTATAGCAAACAGCAGCAAAACTTACATACGGAAGGAAATGACAAGAATAAATACAAATCCAGGTTCGTAAGAAGCAGAGAAGCAAAAAGGTAATGTAACTTTGATTTAGTTTTTGAGGTTAAGGATTAAGACATCTTTTTACGATAACGAAAAATTTCGCTTACAAACATAACTAAATTTGAAAGTTTGTTTTGATTATCTTTTCGCATCAAGGAAGAAAATTATGCTCAGATAGGTAACGCGAAAAGTAATCAGGTACAAAATCTTTCCTTATATCATTGAAAACTGGACATTTTAATAGTGTGTGGAATTCATCACTGACTTAATTAGAAGGGCACATGTCATATTTTTTGAACCAGCAGAGATATCGCGATAAATATGGAGACTTTTCCAAGCCGTCTTTGATAAAATGAAGAGATCTCTCTCCTGAGCCTTCTAACGTGGTTCAAAAGTCCGCGACTTTAAAAATATCAAACAAGCAATCATTTGACGTACTTGGTGCAATTGAACTAACGCCCTAACGACGTACATATATGTGAAGAAGAAAGTAGTGCAATAAAAGTTGTGCAATAAATATGCAATAATTGTGCAATAAAGTTTGAATATCTCAAGCCTTACACTGACTCTGTAAAGGCAGAGAACGCTACCCAGTTACTCAGTTACCTTGAATAGGAGAATAAACTCCGGGCTGCATCTGGATTGAACGCAGAGAAAAGGCTATATTAAAATGATATTGAAGATTGGCCCTCGCACTGTAATGCTAGCTACTTGTTTTTCTTAAAAGAACAAATTCATAAACAGGAATATCTTTATATCAGAGGAAGTTATAATGGCAAGGAAATTGCCACTCTCCTCTGTAGATTCTTCACCCTCTGGGATTTTTCATTGCTACCTCTTTTTGAAAACAGCGGAACTGCTTTCAGCTATTTACTCTCTTTGTAACTTTAAACTTCTGTTTTCTTCTAAAGGAGTTATAATATATGGAGACGCCATATATAAAGTAGTGAAAATGATTCATTTGACAGTGTCTTACTCTTCTACAACATCTTGTTGATTACGACTGAAAAAGAGTACTGTGATGGAACGCTGGCCAAATAGGAGGATTTCTTAAACGTCAGGAATATCACTAAAAAATGGATATTTTTTAAATGCTAGATGCGATTTAGTGAAGAGACGAATCAATAATATTTGCCAAGTTCTGATGATACTTTATGAAAAAACTTTGTTGCCATGACTCATGTCACTATATTTGGCCACCGAATTGCTAAGAATACTAATAATGCGTTCTTTGTGTTCGAATAACAGCAGTTGTAGAAAGCCAAATGTATAAGGCATCAGCATATGACACATTTAAGAAATGTGTACCTGTTATGATATGATGAAGCAAGATTTTCCATTTGAATAATCTGCGATAAAACTAAAAATGTCAATTAGATTTGCACAAAAAAACATAATTTATATGTTTGAATTTAATAATGATTCACGGAATAGCTGGGTGAACCGCACACCGAGCTATAAAGTTCTTTAGAATCGTCAAAAAAGCAATATATTCAAACAGATGTTCCCTTTGACTTCCAATGAAAATATTAAAAAGAACAACGTGTGATTTCAAGTTTCAAGTTTAAATTTTTTTTAAAACCTCATTGACATATGAAGAAAACCGAGAGTTCTTGGAAATCTCTACCTTGCCTCAAATGCAAGAGTTAAGTTCATGATAACCAAAATTCAATAATCTGTGACCTATGTAGTTGTTGGAGTCATCTTAAATGCTATGGCTAGACTAAAAAACGTTTTCAAGAACTTTCAAATAATGATAAGCTATAGTTTTGTAACCATTGCGTGCATGAAAACTTCCTAAGGCTTAAGTGACTAAAAATTGCAAAAGAACTATGCTGTCTCACCAGTGCAAATTCTGTTACTAAATATTGTAGAGGATTTAACGTGCGGCCCATAAATACAATCACAAAACAAAGATATATCTTTTCCTTATAATGGAATTATCCATATCAAACATACAATCAAAAGATCAAAGCAACATACGTTAACTCCTCCATCTCTGAAACAACCAGAGAACCGGTAGAGAAAATGCTGAGGAGTGGGGTGGTCTACAAAATCACTTGTCCACCCTGCACGGCGTGCTATGTCGGCCAGATGACCTGTGAGACATCATATGAGCCAGTGTGACACCAGCATCGCTGAGGACAACGTAGAGATCCTTACATTAAGATCGCGTTGGGAGAGCCACTTGTTAACTTTAGAAGCACTGTACTCTTAGGTGCCTAATTGCCGGGGGGGTCCCAATTAGCGGGGTGGTTGGATTTTTTGTTGAAAATTAATTGCCGGGGGTCCAAATTAGCGGGGGTTGGATTTTCTCCTTCCCCAGACTGAATTTTTATCTTATTTTGTCTATGCAAGACTGGTATCTATTTATTTTGTGATTTTGAATACTCTGATATAAATTTTCAACACGCGTCACTTACGCGAAGTTGAAAAATTTAATAAGCGGGGGGGGGGGTCCTAATAAGAGCGGGCGGGTTGGAAAAATTTTCAAAAATTAATTAGCGGGGGGGACGGCAATTAGGCACCTAAGAGTACATCCAGGATCTGAAACCAACAATCAACACTAAAGACGACAGTTACGATTAAGTTGTAATCAGTGTGCCTGCTGATCACTAAATATGCCTTCTGTCTTTATGTCTTCATTGTGTATTTTTCTGCATTTCTCACTGAAATACCCAATAAGTTGTTTTTGGTCTGTCTATGCTAAATTAAATGTCTGAGGATGTCTGTATGTTACGTTTGAAACACTTAATCTTTTCTTTACTTTAGTTATTGTTTTAAATTGCGACTTCCGCTCGGCAGGTATTGACTGTTTGCCAAGTCACAAGACGAACACGCTTTATTTTTTTTATTGCTTCTGAGGTTTTTGCTGTTCAGTTAGTTCTTTTTGCTATCGTTCTTTTTGCTGTCTAAAGTACTTCAAAAAACTAGTTTCTATCGTATTAAAGATATCGTCAATATCTACGGCATTTGGCCAGTCTATCGTGCATGTGTATACCGAAGTAAGTTTGTTTTGTTTGTTTGTTGGACTTGTAGTTGATTAAATTTATTTGTTTTCGTTATTCGCTGTTATAATCTATTTCGCTATGCTTAGAGTATTTTAATTATTTTCTTTTAGTTTGAACCGAATTAGTATACACGAATTATTATTCACGAATTAGTATTCAAGATTTTCGATTTCAATTTGCCGTTTACGACTCAACAATTTCAATTTCGATTTATCTGCCTCGCGTTCAAAGGACACACTTGCACAGCGCTTCGCTACCCCCTGTGGCTCGTTTTTGGTGGACTCTTGCTGCGAGTCACATTAGTTCAAACTCGTTAAACACGTATCGTATTTCAACACGCAATTCTTGAATCTGTCGTCGAACATGTTTGTATTTATTGACATTCGATACCTAAGCTGAATTTAAAAACATTTCGTGTTACTAAACCTCAAACGCTAACCAAAACATTCCAATTACTATGGAACAATTAAAAAGGGCCCGTAGTTACACGAAGGGAAGTTTTACGAGAAAGGTTAATACCCTTAACGAACAAATGGCGAACCATAATAATCCAGAAAGGGTTAAGGAATTAGTTAAAGAGCTTCGCGATGCTTTCAGCGAATTTCAAAGTGCGCATAATGCATATCATAGCAATCTAAGTGATGAAGAAGACCAGCTAGAGTCATCTCTACTTCAAATCAGTCCAAGAGCAATTTTCAAAGCTAGGAAGAGAATCAGAATTATGGCTATTAAAATCCGAGCAACCAAAACCGTCTCCAGAGTTAGATCTCAATCCAGAGGACTCTGTAAGCAATGCAGGATCCAGTGGCAGTTCTAAGGCCTAAAAACAATCGAGTAGAAGCTCATCTCTAAGCTCAACTAGTGCCAAAGCAAAGGCCGCTGCAAAAAAGGCCGCCCTCGAAGCAAAAGCTGCAGCATTGAAGAACATGCATGAGCTTGAAGTGGAAGAATTGAAGTTGAAACAAAAGAAATCAGAGCTGCAACTGAAGACAGATATTGCAGTTGCTGAGGCAGAAAGAGTGGCTTATGAAGATGCAGAATCCGATAAGTCACTACATTGTATCAAAAGAAAGTCCAAACAAATGAAATAGCGCAGCCATTCTCAATACAGCCATTTTCAATCTTCCCACCTAGCAATATACAAATCAACAGCACTACTGATGCTATTCCCATATCTAGCCTAAATCAACAAAATCAATTAGGCAAAGACAAAGAAATGCCAAATGCAGAAAGGCCATTGCTAAATCCAAATGCAGCAGAATGGAAGAGTGCAGATAACCCGAGCCAAAATCAAGAAAAATTAGGAGAAGACTTTCTTCTTAAAATGATAGAAACACAGGATCGCCAAAACCAAGCACTTCAGCTACTTGTGCAACAGCAACAACAAGGCGTTATGGCTCTAACATTGCCGCAACAAAATCTAAAAGTATTCAGTGGAGATCCGATTGAATATTGTGACTTCGTTCGTGCATTTGATTATCTGATTGAGGGTAAAACAAAAAACCCACGAGAAAGGCTCTATTACCTGGTACAATATACTTCTGGAAACGTTCAAGAATTGATGAAAGGTTGCCTATCCATGAACGAGAATCAAGGATATCAAAAGGCAAGGAACTTACTCAAAGAAAGATTCGGTCAAAGCTACAAAATTGCCGCAGCTCACGTTGATCGAGTGATCAATGGCCCACCAATCAAAGCTGAAGATAGTGCTGCATTGCAAATGTCTTCTACACTGCTCACAAGCTGTACAAACGCTCTAGAAGAAATTGGCTATATGAATAAACTCGACAACCCAGATTGTCTGAGAAAGATCATCGAACGACTCCCGTATGGGCTAAGATTGCGGTGGAGAGACGTGGTTGATGGTATCATTGAGAAAGAGAAAAGAGACATAACAGTAAAGGACTTAATGCAGTTTGTTACAGCTAAGGCTAGAGCAGCCATTCACCCTATCTTTGGTAAAGTAGTAAATGATGTAAAGAGTAAGCCAGCAATCACAAAGCCTAAGCAGCTATCAGCCAACACTAGAATACATAGCTACGCAACGCAAGGAGACGTGCAGTCAAGTCAGCCAACTAGTAAGAGATCAAAATGCCCTTTGTGTGGCTTTAGTCACTGGCTTTCCCAGTGTAACCAGTTTAGAAAAATGTCACTCAGTGATAGACACAAGCTAACTAAAGAGAAGAAGCTATGCAACAACTGCCTCACTGTTGGCCACTTTGCAAGTTCTTGCTCCAAGGAAAGCTTCTGCAAGGTTCAAGGATGCAGTGCAAAGCATTCGACATTTCTACATCCGAAAAATGGGTTGTCAACCAACAACAGCAACGAAGATAATCCTAGTCAAGCTCAAGATAGTAGGTCTGAAACAGCAGCAACTACTAACACCAATCAAGCTAATAATGGGTTCGTTAAGATGCTACCAAAGCCCAGTGTTTCACCAACCTCTTCAATGACGGCACTTGCTATCGTTCCTGTGCGTGTAAAAGCAAAGGGACAATCTGAATCAATCGAAACGTATGCGTTCTTAGATAACGGTTCTAACACTTCATTCTGCACAGAAGAGCTCCTAAAAAAGCTAAACCTGAAAGGAGAAAGTATCAGTCTATCGCTTACAACTATGCAGAGTAGCAACGTACCTGTCAATTGCTCATTCGTCAATCTCGAAGTTCTTGATTTAAAAGAAGAAAATCTTATTGAGCTACCGATGGTCTGTTCGAGACAAAGTCTACCGATCTCTGCAGAAAGTATAAGCAATCAAGAAGATATCAGTCGCTGGCCTCATCTCGCCGGCATAAGTCTACCGCAAATAGATGCAGAAGTAGGCCTTCTTATAGGCAGCAACGTCCCAGAAGCACTTCAACCTTTAGAGGTAAAGGCAAGCCAAAATGGTGGTCCTTATGCTACACGTACTGCTCTGGGCTGGGTTCTCAATGGACCACTCGAAAGAAAAGGAAAAGGCGCTTCAATGACTAACTTCGTTGATACAAGGCTCAACGAACAGTTCGAAAACTTCTGTAACATGGAATTCAATAATTCATTAGTTGATTGTAAGGTATCAATGTCACAGAATGACAAAAGGGCATTAGATATCATGAATGATAATGTCAAGCTTGAGAAAGGTCACTATGAAATGGCTCTACCGTGGAAGAACTATCCACCCTCTTTGGAAAACAACAAATCTTTAGCAGAACATCGTTTGAAACTCCTTAGAAGGCGATTGCAAAGAGACCCAGAAATGCTAACTAAATACAAAGGGTTTATCGATGACCTGTTGGTCAAGGGCTATGCTAAAAAGGTATGCAATGATGATGTCGGTCCTCTAGAAACGTTTTGGTATCTGCCTCACCACCCTGTTTTCCATCCCCAAAAGCCCGACAAAATCAGGGTAGTGTTCGACTGCTCAGCGAAATATCGCAACACTTCGTTGAACGACCAGCTGCTACAGGGGCCGGACCTGACTAACACAGTTGTAGGCGTACTCTCGCGTTTTAGACAAGACCAAATCGCATTCATGTCAGACGTAGAGGCCATGTTTCATCAAGTTCGCGTAAGAAAAAGCGATTGTGATGCCTTAAGATTCTTATGGTGGCCAGATGGCGACCTTTCCGCAACGCCTGAAGAATACAAAATGGTTGTGCATTTATTTGGTGCAACATCTTCACCTAGTTGTGCCAATTTCGCATTGAAGAGAGCAGCTCAAGACAACCAGGCAGATTTCGACCCACTGACAATTCAAACCGTGGAGAGGAACTTCTACGTAGATGACTGTTTGCAGTCAGTTAATTCAGAAGAAGAAGCAATTCAGCTTGCAGATCAATTGCGCAGTCTTCTAGCAAGAGGTGGTTTCAGGCTAACTAAATGGACATCTAATTCTAAGGAGGTTATTAAGTCGCTTCCAGAATCGGAAAGAGCATCGAATGTGAAAGATTTAGACTTTGACAAAATGCATATCGAAAGAGCCCTCGGCGTTCAATGGAACGTATCAAATGATCAGTTTGGATTCAAAATAACCCTGAAGGACAGACCGGCAACAAGAAGAGGGTTATTGTCAATCATCAGCTCAGTTTACGATCCTTTGGGATTCGCTGCTCCGTTCATACCACAAGCGAAATTGATTCTGCAGGAGCTGTGTAGGAAGAATCTCGACTGGGACGACCCTGTTCCAGATGAGTACATGCAACGCTGGCAAAACTGGTTGCAAGAGCTACCAAAATTAGAGCCTCTTGCAATTGATCGCTCTTTCAAGCCATCAGCATTCGGCGAGATCACATCAATCCAAGTTCACCATTTCTCAGATGCATCCCAGCAAGGGCACGGAGCTGTCACGTACCTCAGAATTACAGATAACAAGGGCAACGTTCATTGTTCATTCTTCATGGGTAAGTCAAGGCTTGCACCTCTTAAGTCGTTGACAATTCCACGCCTAGAATTGTCTGCCGCAGTTGTCGCTACTAGACTGGATCGAGTCACTCGACAAGAATTGAGCCTAGAAATCGACGAATCGATCTTCTGGACAGATAGCACTTGTGTGCTTCGCTTTATCGAGAATACAGGAAAGCGATTCCAGACATTCCTCGCCAATCGTATCTCAACCATCCACGACGCAACTTCACCATCTCGATGGAGATACATCGACACGCAATCTAATCCTGCAGACGAATCATCTAGAGGAGCTTCAGCCACTTCACTTCAACGGTGGATACACGGTCCACCTTTCCTCACTCAACCAACTGAAAAATGGCCACAGCGACCTAGTGGCATGAATCAAATAGAAGAAGACGACCCTGAGGTCAAGAAATCATCTACGGTATATGCGACTGAAGCTAAACCCTTCGACCCAATTGAAAATATCATCAAGCAATTTTCCTCCTGGAGTCGCCTAAAGAAAATCATCGCGTGGATCCATTCGTTTCAAGTCAAATCTCTTGAATCGTATCAGAAATCGCAAAACTGATCAGCCGATCGAAACTCAATCAATCGATTCAGTGCCTTTGATTTCTGTAAATGAGATGAATTTCGCTGAAGCAGCAATCGTCAAGTATATTCAGAGTCTATCATTCAAAGAAGAACTTCTTCAGCTTCGACAGCAAATTGATCAACCAAGCAAAGGGGTATTAAAGAAATTTAGCAGAGTCTATAAGCTAGACCCAGTGCTTATCAACGATCTTTTATGTGTTGGAGGTCGCCTTCAACATGCGCCAGTCGACAGCAGATTAAAGCACCCTGCTATTCTACCAAAGAATCATCATGTGGTTGACTTAATCGTCAATTATTAACATCGTCTGTCAGGTCACTTCGGATTAGAATATACGTTATCTTTAATTCGAGAAAACTACCGGATTATCAACGGAAGGCAACTCACCAAGAGAGTTCTAAAAGAATGTTTCAGTTGCAAAAGAAGACAAGCGTCAGTTGCCCAACAGAAAATGGCAAGTTTGCCTGCGGACAGAGTTACTCCTTCCGAGCCACCCTTTACGTACGTAGGCGTCGATTGTTTCGGGCCTTTCATCGTCAAACGCGGTAGGAGCACCGTTAAAAGGTACGGGGTCATCTTTACATTCCTAACTATTCGGGCTATCCATATTGAAGTCGCTAGTTCACTCGACACGCCATCATTCATCAACGCAAT
Source organism: Chrysaora quinquecirrha (assembly GCA_014526335.1). Taxonomy (NCBI): domain Eukaryota; kingdom Metazoa; phylum Cnidaria; class Scyphozoa; order Semaeostomeae; family Pelagiidae; genus Chrysaora; species Chrysaora quinquecirrha. The sequence continues at coordinate 1,963,825 of JACTAT010000052.1, read as the reverse complement.
GAGAAGGTTTATCGCAAGAAGAGGAAAGCCCCGCGAAATGAGATCAGATAACGGCGGAAATTTCGTCAGAGGTGAAAAGGAGCTTCGAGAAGCGGTTAACGACTGGAATCAATGTCAAATTCACGAGTTCTTATTGCAACGCAACATCGAGTGGAAGTTTAACCCTCCAGCGGGCTCACATCACGGAGGTGTGTGGGAAAAATGTATCAGAACTGTACGGAAAGTTATGAAAGCGTTAATCATAGAGCAATTGCTAGACGACGAAGGTATCAATACTCTTACGTGCGAAGTAGAAAGCATAGTCAATTGCCGACCAATTACCAAGTTATCTGACGATCCTCGCGATCTCGAGCCGTTGACTCCTAACCATCTGCTATTGCTGCATGCAGGACCAAACGCTCCACCTGGTTCTTTTCCGAGGCATGATAGCTACAGTCATCGACGATGGCGTCAAGTCCAGTACCTCGCCGACGTGTTTTGGCGCAGATGGATACGCGAATATTTACCTACGCTTCAAGAGCGACAGAAATGGAACAAAGAGCACAGAAATTTCGCAGTCAACGACATTGTTTTGCTGCTCGACGAATCAACTCCACGCAGCTCATGGCCATTGGGACGTGTATTGGAGGTGCGTAAAAATCGCAGTGACGGTCTGGTGCGCTCCGTCAAGATTAAAACAAGTAAAGCCGTTCTTGTGCGACCTATCGACAAAATCGTTCTTTTGGAAGCTGCTGAAGCATTGAGCAGACGAGATGTTTCAAACTGACCAGTGGTATGAAAGGTAAAGGCTATCCTGCAAGACGCCTTTAAGGGGCCGGTATGTTACGTTTGAAACACTTAATCTTTTCTTTACTTTAGTTATTGTTTTAAATTGCGACTTCCGCTCGGCAGGTATTGACTGTTTGCCAAGTCACAAGACGAACACGTTTTATTTTTTTTATTGCTTCTGAGGTTTTTGCTGTTCAGTTAGTTCTTTTTGCTATCGTTCTTCTTGCTGTCTAAAGTACTTCAAAAAACTAGTTTCTATCGTATTAAAGATATCGTCAATATCTACGGCATTTGGCCAGTCTACCGTGCATGTGTATACCGAAGTAAGTTTGTTTTGTTTGTTTGTTGGACTTGTAGTTGATTAAATTTATTTGTTTTCGTTATTCGCTGTTATAATCTATTTCGCTATGCTTAGAGTATTTTAATTATTTTCTTTTAGTTTGAACCGAATTAGTATTCACGAATTATTATTCACGAATTAGTATTCAAGATTCTCGATTTCAATTTGCCGTTTACGACTCAACAATTTCAATTTCGATTTATCTGCCTCGCGTTCAAAGGACACACTTGCACAGCGCTTCGCTACCCCTGTGGCTCGTTTTTGGACTCTTGCTGCGACTCTTGCTGCTGGCTTCTTAGTCACAAAGTTTCTCAGCTCCCTTTCACTGTGTATCCTAAACAAAGAAAATGGAAAAATAGTGTTAATCTTAGCTTCTCAAAGCTCGATGGGATACAAGTGGGATACAAGTACTTCGTTTTTTAAATGTTGGTTGATTTCGATACTCAAATTTTCTTCTTTCATTTTTTATTATCAAAGTGCTAAAGAGCTACTTTGCAGATTGACGAATAGATCAAAATTTCAAAATTTCTTTTCTGTAGTTAACCTTAAGTGTTTCTTAAAGTAAAAGGATCTCATCGAATAAAAGACGAATATGTACACGAGATGCTTTATCTGATTAAAGAACAGCATTTCATGCATAATTTTGCTGCCGCAAATGCAATTTTAACGAATATTTGCTGGCAAGCTTGAAAAAACTTTAAAACGAAACAAGGTCGCGTCCCTTGAGGCTTACGAAAGACGTTGTTTGTGTAACGCAACCTCTCCAGTAGTGGCTCTATTTACAACCACACAATTTGTCTTCTTTGAAGAGCTTTACATTATGGGATGCGTTTATAAGTTGAAAATACTTGTAATATTCGTCTTACAATATTCAACAAAATGCTATTGAAGGAAACTGACTGAGTTCCATTAAGAATATATTCGTCAAATTTACGCATACAATATTTTGACCAAAAAGATATCATTTTTAGAATCAGATGAAAGTGATTTTTTACTTGAAGTTGTTAAATTATTTTTTTAGTTGGTGTTCTGTGAACAAGTTTCTAAGCATCTGAGTGAGAGCGAGGTATAAGCGAACGAATTTTAGTGATGGCATTGTACAAAAGTCCTGCGCCTGGTTTTCGAAGTATAATTGACAAAAACGTAGATTCAGAGGATAGCTATTCGTTCATGCTGCCGTGTATGCCAAAACCATTTGGGAACATGAAAGAAATACCACAAGCTAGGGCAAATTTGAAGCTAAGATTAACGCCTCAAATGGAGAAAGGCTCGACGAATGTTGCTGAAGCAGAAATTTTAGCCCCCGTCTCTGATTTACCATGATTTAGTTGATAAGATCATATTTTACCCCCACCGTACTGAACATCCCCCACCGTACTCAGAGATATCCCCCCAACTGTACTGAATATCCACCACGGCAATCATGATGCCTCCCCACGGCAATCTTGGTATCCCCCCACAGGCATCATGGTATCCCCCACCGTACTGAATATCCGCCACGGCAATCATGGCAAATGGAAACATCCCTGGACATACACAATTGAGCAGAACAGTTACTTCCGTATTTGACAATTTTGGCCTAAAAATGACTGAAATTTTTAACGTTTTCTTGTTTAAAAATAAAACGATCGCATTTTTCAAATTGTTGAAACGGTTTACCGTATTTTAATATTTGGTCAACCTATCTATAATATAATTCTGGTCCTTTGAGCATGAAAAAATACGTAGAGAGCCATTTGAAAATTCTCACCTCCCGGAGTACTGAGGCCTTGTGGACTAGATGCTTCAAACCCATCTTATAAGAGCCTCGTAACAGCACTGCAAAATGTTGAAATGGAGGCATAATGTGCAATTTTAGCGCGAAATAATGATTCTAAATTTAGCTGGGTAGCTTTCGGAAAAAATACGTAGAAGACCGTTTGAAAATTTTTCGTTTTTGCTTCTCGTACACTCTCGCTATTCATGGAGTTCGTACACTTAGAGTAAGCTTGAGATAGTGTTTCGGATGGAATTCTTCGTTGTGTTTTTACTTTGAATATTATTACTTGCCGTTCAAATGCTGGCGAAGCTGAGGGAGGGCTGCTTTGGTGGTGTGGTCTGTGTGTGGTGACATAATATACATTCAGAGATGGAAGTGCAAGTTGACAAGACCATGGCAAAAAGATTTAGGTGGATGAAAAATTGAAAATGGCCCGTACTTTAGATACAAAAGAAGATATTACGTTAGCCTGATGTCAAAATTGTTATTTTTTGTTTAGCTTATGGTATCAGTCGTAACACCAGGCAAAAAAAGTTGGCAAAATGTGTATTGAAAATATGAAACCAAGAAAACATCATTTTTTCTGTGATTGCTATGCTTATGTGACATATTATAACTATTATCTATTAAATGCCCTTGTTCCTGTGAACTAGGTTTCGTCACCATTTTGTTTTTGATGTCTGCCAAGCGTGATTTGCACATGTGCAACGGAAGGTAATTCTGACTTAGCCTCAGAAGCAAATGTCCATTTTCATAGGGGGACGTTTCCATTTGGTATCCCACCACCGTACTGAATATTCGCCGCCGTACTCTGAGATGCCTCCCCACGGCAATCATGGTTTCCCCCCACAGTCATCATGGTATCCCCCCACCCTTCTGAATATCCGCCACGGCAATCTTGATGCCTCCCCACGGCAATGATGGTATCCCCCCACAGTCATCATGGTATCCCCCCACCATACTGAATACCCGCCATGGCAATCATGGTATCCCCCACCGTACTGAACATCCCCCACCGTGCTGCAAGATGCCTTCCCAAAGTACTGAACATCCGCCACCATGCTGCACTTCGCCCACCGTACTGCACAGACATTATATGGGGTGTATCTCGTCGTCGCCGGTTCAACCCGTTCTTTCTCTCTCTGAGTTCTCTTGCGTCTGTGCGTTCATCAACAAATAACAACAACTAACTTTGTCTTGCGATGTGTTTTATATCAGCTCCTTAGGGAACTGAGTTAAGTGCACACTGCCAACACACAGGGGGAAATGCAAATAAACGATAATAATAATAATAATAAATTTATTTTAAGTTGGCTTTACATAGCTGAATACATTAATTAAAAGTTATAGCTAATTTACGCCAACTATTTAAAAAATACTGATCTAAAATACTAGATAAAATTCTTTAAAACTTATATACATGTGATAAAATTTATAGCTTAAAATGTGATAAAATGTCATAAAATCGATCAAAACTTATTGATAAAAACATGAAACATAATCATTCTATAAGAACCCAAGATTTTGGATGAAAGGCCGACATATTTTGCAGAAGCATTCCTCACCATTCCAATTTTTTATTCTGGATCTGAAATCTCGAATTGATTCAGCATTTCTAGTATCTCGAGGAAGGGAGAGCCAAAGTTGAGGTCCTCTGTATCTAATAGTCTCGGACCCAAAATTACAGTTTTTATCCTAGGTATTTCGAATTCATTATTATTTCTAAGGCTATACATATTTTCTCGCTCCCTAAAGATCTCTTTAATGAATGTGGGGTTTATATTTTTGTGTGTTTTGAACATTTCAGTCATTAGAGTTTGTAAATTCTTGGCATGTATAGTGACTGAATTATCCCTTTCTAATAAACATTCAAAACTAGAAACAAAATCCTTATAAGCAATTCTTAAGGCCCTTTCATGTATTTTATTAATTTTAGAATTTAAATGCTTGCTATGGAACATCCAAGCCAGTGGACAGTATTGAAACTGGCTCATTATGAAGGATCTCATTAAAATTTGCAGCTTGTTGGAATCCATGCATGCAGAAAGACGGGAGAGTGCAAAAAGCTTGTTTCCAGCCTTCTTACATAGCTTATTAATATGCGTCTCATAAGTTAGTTTGTGATCGATTATTACTCCGAGCAACTTCTCCTCGTCTTTATTTTCAATAATGCTGTCACCTACACTAACTGTAACAGTTTGATTAGCGCTTTTCCCTAGTACCATGAAGTGACATTTTTCTGTATTTAATTTCATTAAGTTATCTTCAAACCATTGAATAAATATCGTGGAATCATTCTCTAATCTCATGATTACGTTATCCAAATTCTTATCGCTTGCATAAATGGTGGTATCGTCTGCATAATTACAGATATTAGTTTCTTGAATGGAGAGTAGCAAATCATTTATATACATGTTAAAGAAAAGGGGACCAAGAACTGACCCTTGTGGTACTCCTAACAAAAGATTTTTAAATTTACTGAAAGATCCATTGATTTTCACTCTTTGCTGTCTGTTTTCCAAAAAGCTGTGAATTAGTGAAAGAGCCTCGCGATTAAAACCATACGCATGTAATTTGGCCAAAAGAAGATTATGCTTGATGCAATCAAATGCTTTTGAAAGGTCCATAAAAATTGCACCTATGCTTTCTCCATTATCCAAGCCTATTTTCCATTTCTCTAGCATCCGAACCAAGGCGTGTTGTGTGTTGAAACCTTTGCGAAATCCACATAGAAGATCTGATAGAAAAGGGGTTATATGCCTAGTTATCTGCCGCTCCATAATTCTTTCAAAACTTTAGATACTGTTGGCAGTACACTTACGGGTCTGTAATTATCCTTTGAAGTTTTGCGTCTTTTTATGGAGGGGGGTGACATCTGCATATTTTAGTTTATCAAGAAACAAACTATTTTCAATGCATTCATTAAAGATACTCTGTAGGGTTTGAGAACAAATCTCAGAGCTGCCTTTTAGAATCTTAGGTGGAATATTTTTAAAAGTCGTTGCCTTTCTTGGATTAAGTGCCTCAATTTCTGTTTGCATTTCTTCTATAGAGACTGTATTAAAATGGAAGCCAATATCATGTTTGACAAAGTGACGAATTTTCCTGATACTGGGATGGTTGGAGTATTTTATAATCGCCTGATCTATAGGGTCTGTTATACCTACTGTACTTGTTATAACCTCACTGTTCTCTTTAATACCTAGCGAATCAGTGACAGTGACGAAGTAGTTATTTAGAATTTCAGCAACTTCCTCGTCTTTAGAGATTATCCCTTCGTCCTCAATCAGAGTAATTTTCGCTTTAGACTTATTTTTATTTGAAATGAAAGGTTTTACGGTGTTCCAGAACTTTCTATTATCCGTTATTTGGGATATATCTAAATTATTGTAGAAATTTCTTTTCTCAGTTCTGAATAATTTCACACATAAATTCCTTTGTTTGCGAAACGCTTCCCAATTTTCAACTGTACGATTTTTATTGTATTTATTCTTCAGTCGTGAGCGGAACATAATTGCTTTTCGGAGAGCTCGATTCATGAAAGGGCCGTCATTTCCTCTTGCATATTTCTTTTCATCGGGGCGTGCTTATCTAGTACTTTATCGAAACAGGTTTGGAAAGAATCATAATTTGGAGTAGATAATCTTATACTTTCTAATTCATCCCTAAGGTCTTGTTTGAAAGTTTGCTCTGAAAAATTCTTATAATCCCTGTAATTTACCACTGTGGGTCCAGCTTTTGGTACGTCGTTTTCAGAACTGTAACCACCATTTTGTGGAAGTCAGAGAGTCCTGTTTCAATTGTGGTAGTATTTTGAAAACATCTGTATCTGTTGGTTAAAATAAGATCAATGCACCGGGGATTTTCAGCCTTGTAGCATGTTGGATCCTTAACTAGATTTTTGAGCGAGTAATTGTTCATAAAATCATGGATTTGCTGATCCGTCTCTACTGTATTGAAATCACCAATAATAAGGAAATTTTCATATTTTTCACTGAAATGATCAACTGCTTTGCCAAGATTTTTGAAAAACTATTCTTGTGATTGGGATGGTGGTCGGTAAATACTGAAAAGAGCCCACTTTTTACCTCTTAAATTAATTTCAAAACAGATGCATTCTAAATCCTCGTCAAACCTAAAAGATTTAAGTTCACTGGATAGGATATCGTTTCTAATGTATACTAAAAGTCCCCCACCCTCGCAATTTCTGTCTAACCGTAGGGGATCAGAGTACCCATCCATCGAGAATTGCTCTGTTGGAAAAGAGTCATCAATCTTTGTTCCTGCAACCATCAATATATCAAGATTTTTCGAATTAATCTCTTTCAGTGCATCATATTTGTTTCTAATGGAATTTATGTTCAAATAACCAATTATCATACGTTCATTATTCTTCAGCCTCAATTTCTTAAGTTCAGATTTTGCGTCGCACTCAACGTCACCATCACTGATTGACACTAGGTGGTTCGAATTTGAATCTACTATAGAATTCTCATTATTTTTGAAAAGAAGTGATTTTAAGGCTGTTGTAGCATCTAAATCTGCATCTATATCTAAACTTACGGGGTCTACGACTTCATAACTTTCAGAAGAAATTGGGGGAGCGTTATTATTGCAGAATTGATTATTTTGTCAAAATCCTAAATGATATAAAAAGTTATTTGCAAGAGTGCGAGTGCCTTCATGGTTAAGGTGTAGATTACTTCTATTGAGGTGGCAATTTGGGTTTATATTATCATTGTTAATAAAAGTCAGATTAGCATCACGGCATTTTTTAACTAAAGCTAGGTTAGTTTTTTTTACCTTGTCGTTCCAAGAATCTCCTCTTTGCACCAAACCTGATAAATATATTTTATTCCTATTGTTCTTTATTCCTGTTGCTAGTTCAATTATTTCATCAGCTATTTCTTCTGGGGTGCTGTTGCTTCTGATGTCGTTGGTCCCACAATGTAGAATTATCGCTTTGGGATCTCTTTTCGTGGTAGGTATTGCGTGGCTATTCATGTAGTCAGTTGTGGCCCCAGGAAAACTTTTTACTATGATTCTTTCTTTTTTCCCAGTTGCTTCTGTCATCTTATGGCTCTGTATATTTTTTATGATAGAATCACCGATTATTTCGATATTTTCGTTTCGATACTTTCGTCTTGATGGGTATGAGTGATTCACTGTAGAATATTGTTTTTTTTTTATTTTGTTAAAATCGTTCGAGTGAGATTCATTTGCATGTGGACGGCCTATCTTGTTATTTCTGATGTTGTCTGTTGATTCTTTTCCTTGCAACGCTAGAGGAGTAAATCTATTAGTATTTCTTGTATTCATTCTTGCCACATGTCGTCGTTTAGGGAATATAAATCCTTCGTCGCATGCAGTTTCACTTCGATTTTCAGCTAAACTTTGTGGTGAATTTTCAGAAGGCTCCTCTGTTTCAATATTTTCGATGCTGCTTATTAGTATTTCTTTCCTTCTCAGTTCGTTTCTTAGGGATTCGTTTTCCTTTTTTAAGAGCATTATTTCCTCCTCCAAGTCTCTCTGCTTGCTGGTATTATCAAACCTGTTTCGATTCTCAACTGCTATTTTGAGGGTCGTTATTTCTTTTCTTAGGTCGTTAAAAACATCATATGTCACATACCTGAAGTTTTGGCTCGGGGTAATGCTTTCACTTACTGCACGATTTTCTGCATCCAAGACAAAATATGAGGCTTCGCCATTTTTCCCTCTATTTTCAATGCGTTTTGTGTTCTCTAGTTTTGTAAGAGTTTCGGTAACAACCGCTTCTTCGATGCCAATATTATTCTTTTCTAAGAACAAATTGATCGACTCTCCATTGGGTATCTTTTTCTTTTTACTTCGAATAGTTTCGATTTCTTGAATAATTTCCTTTTCGACATTCATCTTCTTGGTACAGCAAGGGTGTGTCCAGTCCAGACAGGAAGACTTACTTGGTAGGCCTAGCCTGCACGCTGTTGCAACTTTCTTCAAATTGCAGATAAATAACCAGCAGAATACGTATTATATAAAATCGAAAATTGATCTAGGAACAGTGATTATAACTTTAAAAATATAAATATGAAAGAAGGAATTGATATATCATAAAAATCGAAAATAACTTAGACCTCAGCTTTAGCTATAGTACGTACTATTTATAGTAACTGATTAATTAGCGAATATCCCGGACGGGATCCTGAATGATTAGAGTTCAGCAAATGGTTTGAAATCAGATGTATCAAATATCAACTTCTCTAAGATTTTTCAATCAGTGAAAACAAAGATATAGGACGCTAATTTTCCTTCAAATTTTTGCTGTTCTTTTTGTGAACAGATTCAATATATGGGGCTCTTTTTCAGGTTTCAGCGAAAATACCATGGACTAAAGAAGCTTCAAACGTTATCTTTAGGGGCAGAACTAGAGTTTAATCACATATTTTTATCATGCGACAAAATATTTCATCCCACCATAGGCCTCGCTCTTTAGGGTTCAGTGATCGAATTACCTTAAAAATATTCGCTTCCGAAAAATAAAAATCTGTGGGGGGTGCTGCTTCTGGCTGAGGGACTGGTTGATTTTCACTAGCAGTATCTAAGGATTTACATTGGGGTACGAAGTAATCATTGAAGATTTGTGCCTTAGCAGAGAAGTCTAGGACGAATATGTCATTTTCTAAAAGTGAGGGATTTTTCATGATGCTTTTTTTATTCATGATCTTATTGACCAGTAACCAGTAAGAATTTCTTCCAGTATTAGGATTCGATAGCCTGCGTACAACGTTCATCTAATACTTTTGCTTAGCATCCTCAATACGCTCGGTCCTTCGAGATATCAAATTCTGTATTCCTTCTAATTTATCTTCTGGTTGACCATTTTTATGCCACTTGCATCTGACAAGCGAGAAACCTTTGGTTTCTATATGTCAGCAGCATCTATTGATAATTTTCTCTTTTGATCGTTCTGTGGTCGATACTTTTCACAGCTTTTTGTACCAGTTTTGCATCTTGTCAAAAAGTTCTCCCTGTCATGTTGAAGTATTGACACCATAGCTTCCGTCGCTAATAGCCCTGGACAAACCTTCTTATTTTATTCTATCTTCTGAAAGTGCTAAGCTCAGAAGATTGAAAAGTGCATCAACTCCTCCATCAGCTCCAACAGTGATCAAGCGATTCATTCTGGTGACAGATGCATCACGTTGAACTAAGGCCTACTACAAACGTCGTGCCAGCGCCGTGCCGTGCCAGGATTTTTCACTCTTGTACGGCACTAGCACAACGCCTGAAGAGATTACAAATTTTTATGCCGTGCTTAAATCTTGCCCTACTTAGTCGGTAGTCAAAATAGGACTGTTCCGTCGTCAAGGTAGCATTAGAGTATTGCTTTTGAAACCATAGTTGCAATGCAAATGCTCCATCACCTAATATGATTGGTGCTATTCTTACATCACATGTCAAAACTTTATATCTGGTATGAGCTGCTCATGCATAATTTTTTTGTACACATTTATTGACTGAAAAACAGTTGAATCATGCGTATTCCAAGCCCATCCTGATCCAGCCCAAAAAATCGGTATCTAGCATCAACAAGGGCCATTAAAATCAAAGAATAAAAGTTTTTAAAGTGATGGTGTTCTTTTCTTGATTCAGCCCCTCCTGCAGGACATCTTATTGGTATATGAGAGCCATCAACAGCACAAAATGAGTATGGGAACTGCCACTCACTCTCCATTTGCACAATTTTCTCCATCATCTTTTCTTGATTATCCTAGAATTGTTGTGTTACACATTTGTGCAACAACTTAGCAATTATTTCATTGCAAACATCTTCTGTAATACTGCAAACTTTGGATTCACCAAGTCCTGTTAACGCCGATATTGTATGTTTATAGTTCCCTCCTCCTAAACGAAGGAGACAAATAGCAAGTCTCTTCTCTCGGGAAATAGGTTCTTCTGTGCCTGTTTGCTTTGATAAGTCATCTTTTATACATTGTAAGATGTATTGAAACGCACCCTTTGAAATTCGGAAACATTTGTTGAACCGATAATCTAAATATATGTTCCAAACTTTGTTCCACCAGCCAGTATTTCGTACAAAACGTTTGCACTTACATCTGCGTCTTTCTCGTAGGCCTAATGCGAATCCAACTCGCCCCATCCCCTTGCCAGCAAGTTCAACAATAAAAATCTGCAAAATTACATTAATAATTTTCCATTTCATAACTTGAAGCATTAGAACAAGTCTTTGGAACATTTCAGCGCAGCAGAAAGCACCGGCACGACGCCTACATTGACCAACGTGCTAATGCCGTGCTGGTGGCATGCCAGAAAAGGCACCGCGCTGGCACGACGTTTGTAGTAGGCCTAAGCGTAATTTGACAAAGAACGTTCCATTTTGATAGCTGTGACTTAATCGCATAGGAAAGAAATGCCCTTGGAATTCTTCATGTCTTCAGTTAGCTGTTCATGTGAATTAACAGAAAGACATCCCTTCAGGAGGTATAACCCTTCCGTTCTGTTTCGCCTCATCGAATTAATAGCCGTTGAATCCTAAGTTAAAAGTTGAATACTCCTAGCCAGATAAACACCAGAGAAAGCCAAGAGAACACTTTACGGTGATTTATAAAATACAAAATCAATCAATTATTGAAAGACAGGGTCCCCTCATTATATTGACCATTTGACATATCGTATCATGTAGGTCATAAATCATCAGGGACGGTTGGAGGATTGCACCATGGCTCGGCATCTTCTGCACCTGAAAAGAGATCCTCAAAGCTAATCAGCATTAGTCATTATATTTGCGATAGGTTATTGTGTAAAGAATTGTGAAATTCCCGCCATAAAACATGAATCTGAGTCAGTATCTGCTAAACTGACGATGATGAAATGTTTCCCCCACAAAAACCTATCAAGAGTCTTGACAGCAAAGACGTCAAAGCGTGCCTGCTACCAAACGATAAAAATAACGCAAAAGAAGAAGAAAAAAACATTACCTCCACTTGCAGCATTCTGGTCACATTAAGGTGCTTGATCATAGATGTAGTCCTTGAGCACCGCTGTACGTACGTGAGAAGTTTGCAGCACTGCTGTGCTTGCATCCCATTGTAGCCCTGCTGAGCTTACAAGAACATCCTACAGCACTGCTGTGCTTGCAAGAGAAATTCGTAGCACTGTTGTGCCTGCACGAAAACTTTGTAGCACTGCTGTGCTTGCAGTCCATTGCAGCCCTGCTGAGCTTGCAAGAACATCCTACAGCACTGCTGCGCTTGCAAGAGAAATTCGTAGCAATGTTGTGCTTGCACGAAAAGCTTGTAGCACTGATGTGCTTGCATTCAATTGCAGCCCTGCGGAGCTTACAAGAACATCCTACAGCACTGCTGTGCTTGCAAGAGAAATTCCTAGCACTGTTGTGCTTGCACGAAAAGTTTGTAGCACTGCTGTGCTTGCAGTCCATTGCAGCCCTGCTGAGGTTACAAGAACATCCAACAGCACTGCTGCGCTTGCAAGAGAAATTCGTAGCACTGTTGTGCTTGCACGATAAGTTTGTAGCACTGCTGTGCTTGCATTCCATTGCAGCCCTGCTGAGGTTACAAGAACATCCAACAGCACTGCTGCGCTTGCAAGAGAAATTCGTAGCACTGTTGTGCTTGCACGATAAGTTTGTAGCACTGCTGCGCTTGCATCCCATTGCAGCCCTGCTGAGCCTGCAAATACATCTTACATCGCTGTTGTGCTTGCAAGAAAATTTTGTAGCACTGCTGTGCTTGCATTGCATTTGATTAACCGAGACCTGCTGGTCACTACAATTTACAAGTGGTCATTGACCGGTCAACAAACGAATCGTCGACAAAAAAAGCAGTCTCCTGCACTAAACTGGACTGGACTGCCCTGAACTGAAAAATAAACACATCACTACAAACTTGTTCTTGCAGCCATCTTCTCAAGTTCAAGAGCTTGATCGTCTTTTCAATACCACATTGCTTCTTTGGCTTGCTTTATATTGTAATTCTGCTATATTGGCATCAACTTGTATCCCCATTGAGCTTACCCCAAATCTTGCAGCACTGCTTAGCCTGCAAAACCATCCTATAGTAGAGCTGCCTGCATACTGGACCCTAGCACTGTTGAGCTTGCAGCAAGAACTTGCACTGCTGATCTTACCGTGCAAAACCATAAAACTGCTACCCTATAGTACTGTAATATACTAAACTGCTGTAATCTATAGCCATGCTGAACCTGCAGTGAAAAAATTTGAAGTACTGCTAAGCTTACATTGCAACTCCTTAGTACAGCTGCCGGTATCAAGCCTCCAGTACTGCTAATCGCGCCATAAAAACTGGTAGTACTGCTATATCCGCATTGCAACCCTAAAGTACTGCTATTCTATTGTCTTGTAATCCCTAAGACTGCTAAACCTTGCAAGTCTATAGTACTGCTATGCCATATCACTGCAAAAACTTGCAACAAAAAATTTGTAGCATTGCTGAGCTTACATTACAACTCTCACGCTAGCGAATCTATAATCACTACTGTGGTGGTACTATTTGCATACTGTGGTGGCAGTTTTGGCGTACTGTGGTGGATAATCACTACTTGTGGTGGTTTACTATGCTTGCGGTGGTGGCAGTTTTGGCGTACTGTGGTGGATAATCACTACTTGTGGTGGTTTACTATGCTTGCGGTGGTGGCAGTTTGGAGTACTGTGGTGGATAATCACTACTGTGGTGGTACTATTTGCGTACTGTGGTGGTAGGTTTTGCGTACTGTGGTGGATAATCACTACTTGTTGTGGGTTATAATGCTATATGTGGTGAATATGAAATCATAGCAAAAATCTATAGATCAAGCAAGAAAAAACCACAAAATCCACCACAGTACGCCAAAACTGCCACCACCGCAAGCATAGTAAACCACAACAAGTAGTGATTATCCACCACAGTACGCCAAAACTGCCACCACCGCAAGCATAGTAAACCACCACAAGTAATGATTATCCACCACAGTACGCCAAAACTGCCACCACCGCAAGCATAGTAAACCACCACAAGTAGTGATTATCCACCACAGTACGCCAAAACTGCCACCACCGCAAGCATAGTAAACCACCACAAGTAGTGATTATCCACCACAGTACGCTAAAACTGCCACCACAGTATGCAAATAGTACCACCACAGTAGTGATTATCCACCACAGTAGTGATTATAGATTCGCTAGCGTGACTCTATAGTACTGCTGCCTGCATCCAAGCACTTCTGAACTTGCAAAAAGAATTTGCACTGCTTAGCTGTGGCTTTGTGGCACTTCTGTGCTTACATTAAAACTCCTTAGTAAAAGTGCCTGTATCTAGTCCCTAGCATCGGTGAGCTTGCAATAAAGGCCTACAGATCTGCTAAGCCTATGAAGCAACTTCCAAGTACTGCTACCAGTATCAAGACTCTTGCACTTTCAATCTTGCAATAAAGACTTGTAGCAATCTTGCAATAAAGACTTGTAGCACTGCTGCTACCAGTATCAAGACAACATTGCAACTCCTTAGTAGTGTTGCCTGAATCTAGTCCCTAGCATTGGTGAGCTTGCAATAAAGACATACAGATCTGCTAAGCCTATGAAGCAACTTCCAGGTACTGCTACCAGTATCAAGACTCTTGCACTTCCAATCTTGCAATAAAAACTTGTAGCACTGCTGTGCCAACATTGCAACTCCTTAGTAGTGTTGCCTGAATCTAGTCCCTAGCATTGGTGAGCTTGCAATAAAGACCTACAGATCTGCTTAGCCTATGAAGCAACTTCCAAGTACTGCTACCAGTATCAAGACTCTTGCACTTCTAATCTTGCAATAAAAAGCTTGAGGTGGCAATAAACACACAGAAAGGATGAGCTATCATTGCAATCTATAGCACAGAGGCAGGTAACCTAGCCTCTTGCACTCCAGAGATTGCAAAAAAGCTTGCTTCACTGCTTGGCCTATACTGCAACTCTAAAGTACTGCTGTCTGCAACTTTACCTGCTGGTATGAAAAACTTTCCCTGCTGAGCTTTTCAACACTGCTGTGCTTGCATCACGTCTGTTGACAAATAGCCATTTCCCAAGCTTATTACGCATTGTCATACAAAGTATAAGAAGTTTAAGTCTTGCGTCATTGTCCGCTATTTTTCACCCCCAGAAGGACAAAAATTCTTGCATGCAATCTTTTCACCAAAAAGCCAAAAAAAGAAGAAAAGAGACCTTTAGGAATTTTCCTTAGTGCATCCCTAACCGTAGCTAAACAAAACGAAAAAGAAAATTGAGCAAGCAACATTTTAACTGAAACGGCTGCCAGTACAGCAGTGCCATGAACATGTGCCCTAAGAACTGTCTGCCCAACCCATGTAAACAAGCTGTTTCTCAGAAAAACAAATAATCCTGTCACACAGACAGGCCTAAACGCCAAGACAGAAAAACTACAAAGAGATGGTTAAAATCCATGGATAGTTTCCGTTATATCTCACGTTTTTCAGTATCACTAGGACTATTAGAGGAATTTTTCACTTGACCACACGTTGTCACTGAATTGAAAAACAAAAAGGAGGTCCTCTTTGAGGCAAGACCGAAGGGCTACCGAATTTAGAATCTAGGAGAAACAAGAGATTAAGCTGCCCACTCCCTAATGAAAAAGAATCCCTTACCTTCAGGTTGCAGGAGCGACGGTGCCTGTTTAGAAAAACTAATGCAGATAAATCTGCGATAAATGCTTACAGCGCAGTTGCAACTTCAGACAAGCATGACGCCTTTGCTGCAGATAAATTTGCGTCAATGCTTGCAGCGCCGTTGCAAGGCCAAACATGCATTGCGCCTTCGCTGGTTCTCATTCTTGAACAGGAACACTTTCAGCACGCAGACCACCGACTTCTTCAGCATGAAATTCAGGTTAAACCCATTGAATCTGCGACAGAAAAGATGAAACACAGGTGAAGACCTCAAGCAGCTCAAAACCCACACACGTGCAAAATATCCAACTACGTAACCAGGGCCAACAAATCGATAATAGCGAAATACTATGGCCTATGGCCTAAAATACGTACGCCAAAAAACAAACAAAGCTTAAAAATGGGTAAAAAAAACACTTAGCTGAAGCATTGGACAACGTCTTCTTCATCCTCTTCGCTTAGCAAAAAATCTTGTGGTACCACGAAAGCGAACGAAACGCGCAACCCAACTGAGCAATATCTGCTCTTTTATACCTAGAAAGTATCGTAACCACGTGAAGGCGACACATGAAATCTCCCATGAATGCGTCCCTTGAGAGCAGCATGCAAAATTCTCCGTATTACTATTAACTTCGATAAAACTAGTTTTATCTATATTAAAGAAATGCAAGGTCTCAAAACAGTGATCCAAAAATCTGAAGGGGATGATGCGACAGTTTTGCGCTCGGCATGAACTTTTCCATAGTTCTTTACTTCAAAATATGTGTTCATTGAGCGGTTTGACATAAAGGTTGAGTAACGTAAAGTTGCCGTTTTTTGGTCTACTACTGGCCTAGGACTACTCAGAAGACTTAACACTTAACCATGGTCTGGATGCATAAAGAATACATTCTTTTTTATAAACAATTGCACTTAGCCCCAAAAATTGTTTAGTCATTGTATACCTGGGTAAGATAACGTGGGGAAAATTTTTGATGTAAGTCAAGCATTCCTAAGGTAAGAATATTGCAATCTATAAGCATTCAAAGACACTCTAGGCCAATTAAAGTATTTTTCACAAATTACCATGAAGGAGAACTATTTGACTCGCACCAGGCTAATTGTTTAGTAATTTTTTAAAATTTTGGCAATTTTTGGGTATAATAGAGTATAGCAGGAGAAGCCACTCTTGGCGCTCATAACTAGCTACATTTTGTTTCAGTCTGTCCCTTATTCTCATATTAGAGAGAAATTTTGCTTAAAACATTTTTTAAGAAGTTCCCGTCAACGAACGATCTTGACAATAGAAAACCGTTTATTTGGCTAGTGAGTCAGGAAGACTCTTGCTTCTTGTTAGTACTAGCAAACTTTTGCTTCTGTTCTTTTCAGAAAAGAGAAAATTTCTGCTAAAGACTTTTTGATGTCTTATGAAATTGAAACTTCAAATTCTTACAGACTAAACGTTTTCTTGCATACATATCTTCGTTTCTTCTGTTTCTCGATTTTTTTGTAATGTAATGATTACTGCCGCTAAACGCCTTTAAACCAAAGCGGCCCCTGATAGGTCTGTTTCGTGCGGCCTTAGCGACGTGGTAGCGACCAATCATACCCCATGTTCACTGTGATCGGAGTATAGAAGAATTTATAACGTCAAGATATATTCAATTATAGCTCTCATTTTCTAAATTTTGCACTTAAATTTGATTCACATACTTCCATTTTTGTTATCAAATTGAAATAACAGAGTTGGTTGGTCAATAGCGGTACGTTAAGGCATACAGATCATCTTTGGATTGACTTGTGGGCCTAAGTCTTTGCGGAGGGAGGGAATCACTTGGAAAATCATAAAACGTCATCAACTTTTCTTAGCAAAGAAAGATGGAAACAGAGGTAATAACTTTAGCTGGAATAGTTGAATTTTTCAAAGAACATCCTAACACGATCAAAAAGCAGGGGCGGATCCAGAAGAATATTGAGAGGTGCAGGCATAGGGGAAAATAATTAGGGGCACACCCTTATATAGTGGAAAATAATTAGGCCAACGCCCACAATAGAGTGTTTACCAAAAAGACGATATGTCTCAGTGGACTTACCATATCCGCCTGCACGTTTCAAATCGTTGAAGGGAGAGCACAATATGGGAACTAAAGATTCGATCATGTGGGGAAAATGAATGAGGATAAGGCAATTGAAGAATACGTGAAGCTGGCAGGCAACAAAGTGAGCCGTGTTGGTCTTATTTTGCTTCCTTGCAGATTTCTTGGTTGCTCTTCTGGTGGAATTATTTCTACACCTGGTGCTGAATCCAAGCAGTGTGGTGTTTTAGAAGTGAAATGTCCGTGAAATATCGAGATCATACAATCGAGGAAATGCTGCAAGCAGAATGAAAAGGAAAAGAGGCAAACAAAGGTTTCTGTTTAACACGTAGTGGATCTTTGAACGAGAACCACGATTACTGGCATCAGGTGCTAGGTGAATTCATTCCTGCAAACACAAGTTGGGCACATTTTGCTATCTGGATAACAAAGGAGCTCAAAGTCATTGTAGTTCAAAAGAATTCTGATTAGCCAGAGAGGAATTAGCCGAAGCTGAAGGATTTTTATTTAAATGAATTTTCATCAAGATGTCATGACTTTTTAGAAACAATTTTTAGGCACACGAGACACACTTTTATCTTTTCTGATTGGTTAGTCCTAATTACAGTCAAATTCTAATCCTCTTATTGAGTTTTTATTCTATGGTTACAAGAATGATATCACAATAGTTCAAAATATGTACTATCTTCAAAAATATGTATATTTTTTGTCAAATACTCCACTAGTTATAGGTGTTTGTAGATTAACCAATGCAGCACAGAATTGCACTAATATCTCTAAAAATGGCCTCAGATTTGAAATTATCAAATTGAGAATTTTGTAGTTCCGCATTCTTTCTATGGCTCGTTCCACATGGATTCTGCAACTTGCAATTTTTCTACAGAAAATTGCTTCCTATTTTGTAAATTGGGTCTTTCCTGCGAGAATTGGTGGAAGATTGAGGAAAACATTTTTGGGTATGAAATCATGAATCATGAACCCATTGTCCGCAAGTATGAGATCACCAGTCTGGAAAAGTGGAAAGGAACATGGAACATTTAAAGAAGGAGCATTGCATACAGTATTTTCATATTTGTTTATTATGCTTTCTTTGGAATAAGGAAACGATTCTTTTCGTTCTTACCTTGGCATTTGTAATAACTCCAGATTGATCAGTGACTACTTTGTCATATGTGCTTCCATGGTATCCCTTGCTAACAAATGTAATTGCTCCATTTGGAGCAACACCAGTGAGGTATTTTGCAAATAGTTTGTGCTTGTAATTGCTATAACTAGCTCCAGCAGCTCTCAAATCTTTCCGAGGAGTCTCAATTTGAAATTTTGTGCGGTCTATTATGACTCTACAGTTTGAAATATCTGCAAAAGAGTCAGGCATATTGAATTTGTTCTTTTCTGGTGATGGTAATTTCTCCATTAGTGCCACATAAAATAACTTATGCATTGAATGCAAGTAAGTCAGAAAAACACTCTGTATAGTTGTTTGGTCGACAGAGTATCTTTTGGTCCAATCGAAATACGGCAGGCAAGCCTAAGCTTCATCATGAAAATTAACAGCTGGTCCGCACTACTTATAGAGTTAACAGTTTTTCCACTACAGTTATGTAATGGCTAAAATGATTCAATGATATGAACGACTGCTTCAAATGTTGTTTTTTTCGTTAAGCTCTTTACTTCTTTATTGTTGAAAGCAGCAAAGCTGAATAAACACAGCTTTAACTGCTCAACCTCCTTTCTTGAAGCTGCAAGATTTTCTGCAAAACTTTCACGCTCTAAATGGGGGTCTAAATAGTCTACATGCATTAAGTTATTTTCGCTTCATTCAACATTTTCAGTAACCGAGCAGTTGAGCAAACTTTGGATTTTTTCACGAAGTGGGGTGGATTTGGTTGACTGCAGGGCACGTTGTGAAGTTAAAGATGAACGTCACGGGATTCTTTGATCTTCTTCTTCACCTCTTGGGTTGTAGTAAGGTATTGACTCTTTCTTCGATGTTTTCCTCTTAAACTCGGCAGGAGTGTCGCTGGATTTCAAATTTTCATTAATAAAGTCATCTTCAGCAAAATGGTAAAAGCATGCATATGATGAAGACTTTGGCAAATAATTCTCTCTTCGAATCTTCAGTGACCATGCTTGTTTTAATTTTTGATCCTTTGGAAACTGGTGAAAGTCCGGCTTCTTTCATTAGCTTTGGTGGCACTGCAACCGTAAACAGTACAACTTTTTGGCGCCTTTGTTAGGAAACACTTTTGAAGTTAACAACCAAGTATCCTTACTTTTTCGTTGCAGAACCAATTTGATAACAAATATTGAAGTATGTGAATCAAATTTAAGTGCAAAAACTTAGAAAATGAGAGCTATAATTGAATAAATCGCGACGTTACAAATTCTTCTATACTCCGATCACAGTGAAAATCTAGTGGAAAGAACATGTGCTATGATTGGTTGCTACCACGTCGCTAAAGCCATACGCAACTGACCAATCAGGAGCCGCCTTGGTTGAAAGGCGTTTCTTTATACTATTGTTAACTTATTCCCCTTTTGTATGTGGTTTCTTCTTTATTATAACTGATTGTAATTATATCTTGTTTAACACGGGTCTTATTATGTTATTTAAGAATTATATAGATTTAGTACTTCGGTTTACTTCATTTTACTTAATTGGCATTATGTAACTGAAGATGAACAGTGTTTGTTCGAAACTTGTCTTATAAATTGAAATTTGGCGTGATTTTCCATAAAAATCTTAGCAAAACTCATCAATGTTCGAAACTTTGGAAACATGAATTGGGAACTAAATATTCGTGCAAGTGAATTGAAAGTAGTCCAAGAAACGAAATACCTTGATGTACGAAATTGACTATTCGTTAGATAGAAAGAACAAATCAAGGCTGTTTGCGCCAAGATCTCAATGGTTATTGGCTTCAAGTTACAAAAGCTTTAAAATCGGGCTGCCAGGATAATAAAAAATAGCAGTTTTGAAACGCCAAGCAGACAACCTGTTGAAGAGCTGAGCTGGAAGACCATTGAACAACTTATTAGCAATGATGTAAGAAATTTATCTTCGAATCACTCAGTGAGCTGGCTCCGCAATTCTTGTGTGGACTTTCAAAAAAAATCTCAATGCTTCGCTCGTAACTTCCGAAATACTGGCACTTATGTGAGGTTACCAAAGAAAAAAACTGAAAATGGGTAAAAGAACTTTTGGAAGGGCAACCCTCCTTAAATGAATGAAATGAATATGAAAAATGTTGTTAAAATGAAATTGCTATGACATAAGAAATTCCTTGTAATTTTAAACGTCGTGCAGAGAGATAAACAAAATAAAAATGTCAGTAAATCTACTGTTTGAACTTAGGTATTAAGAAAGATATGAATTTTCAAGAGCTTTTACAGAGATCACGAACTAATCTTTATGAAAATGAAAGGTCGAAGGATGAGGTATTCTTATAAGTTCGGAAATAAGAATATCGAAAGTGAGACTAGATGTTTTAAAAGCACAAATTATTCAACAAACTGATGAAGGAGATTTCAGTAAAGTAGGAGAGAAGCTTGTTCAAGCGCAGGGAAATGGATTAATGAAAGGAATCAAAGGAAAACGATAGAAAATGCTTGTGTTGGACGCTTATGAGTCATATCAATTATCCCCTATATGCTGTCGCCCTTTTATCCCAGAATTTTACAAAAAAATACACCGCATGCCATTTATTTTGTCCAAAATTATCCCTTATCCTTGTGATATTTTCTGTAAATATCCCATATCCCTAATACCCTAAAGGGACAGCGTTTATCTTGGATATTTATTGCTGGGAGGACTCACCCCTATTTGCAGATGTATTGTATCTGTGTTTTTAATCACTTTTGTTTTTTATTTTAATATTCTTTAATTCATCTCGTTGTCAACGTGTTGTATGACGTATCGCAGTGTTGACTAGTAATATTATAATATCATAGTACTAGCCCTGGCCCTGAGGCGCTTCGCGCGCTTTGGTCGGGCTTTTGCGCTCCGCGGGTCACTTTGGACCCCCGCCTTGGAGCGGTTGTTTATGAAGAGGGTCATTCTAAATAACAAATCAGTTTGATAAGAGGACACGATCACTGCTAGAAAAGTATGAGGCAAAACTGTTTCAGTGGTGTGTTATGTTGCCTTTAGCGTAGCTGCACTGTTATTGTTATACGAAGTGACGTGAATGAGATTTTCATAGTATGCACGGGAAATTAGTATAGTTTGATTGTATACAATGGTTTGGGAAAGTATTTTATCACCGCGGTATTGCATGAACGGTTTGAAGCTTTTAGACTGGTTAGTCTTAACTTAACTTCAGTGACTGTCTGCACGAATGGCTTAGTCTTGAAGTGGAAAGAAGCTTTAGCGTTTACAGTGCTTTAAGTGGAGGTGAATCATTGACGGGGGCAGTCCGTTTACGTTCTATACATGGCAGGAAAAAGGCACTGTTAGTGACTGTAACGATACTACTTTTCACGTTGAGAGACTTTAGTATTGAAGGGAGATTAGTGACAATGAGGTAACATGGCAGCGGTAAATTGGCGACTGAGAACGAAATTTTTGAAAACAGTTTCCAGAGTGGAATGTTTTGAAAACGGAACTTAAAACGTATCCGTGTCCCTTAGAAATGGAAATAAATGCTTCGACCATCATTTGCAGCTGGTTCTTAGGTCCTCGGTTGTACTTTAGTATAGTTGCTGTACCCTTGATCCATTAATGCCTGACTGAATTCAGGCGTGGATGGCAAAGTACGTAAACTATCACAGTAAGTATGGGTCGCTTGGTGTTTTGAGTGGTTAGTATGCAAGAATCGATTATTCTTTTCGATGCTCTTGTATGCAAGGTAAAGTAATCTTTAGTCCTTCAAGCTCTTAGACCCTCGTCCTCAGTTGTACGTCAGTACATGACTTATTGATGAAGGGGGATGTGCAGTCCAGATTTTTCCAACGCACCCACATATAATGTACACATATGCAATGAAGAGGAAAACAGGGGATGAGAGAAATGACTTTGTAGATCTCATTCTATTATAGCTTTAAATAATACTGCGAACATCGAACGATTGTAACATTGATGTGACCTAAATGAAGTAAAATGTTTGAGTGTTTTTAAATTTCCCACCCCAATTTATGGGGTTTTGGAGAAAATCATAGCAGTTTTTAGAGAATTTCAGGGCCAAAAACCGACCTATACGGGCGGTACCGGTACCCAATTTATATTAAGTACCCCACCGGGGTTGCTCAGCCCTTTTGACACGGTACGGATCGCTTGTGCTTTTGGATGCAAAACGCGAGAACCCAAAGTTGTTGTTGCGCAGCATGTTTTTGGTTTTTGTCCTCAGTTGTTATAAAGTTCAGTTGCTCGGACCTACTCCTTAGTCCAGTAATTGTTGCTGCTGATATTGTCGGGTGTGATCTTTTTCCTATTCCTCTGTCCTATTCCTCGATACTGGGGTTGTAGATCCATGTTTTGTGAGCAGTGCCAGGTGATGAAAACAACATGTCAACCTCCCGTGCTGTCTACTTCCTTGTGGAAAATGTAAATACTCGAACCAAAAGTGTTTTTAAGCGACATTCGTGCAAATGGAAATTGTTAATATAGATGAAATGTCATGGATAAGTTACAGAACGAAAATATTGTATAATAACTTGAAAGTAATTATCAAAGTATAACTTAGCAGCAATTCTCAAAAAAACTTTTAGACTTTAGTCTGCCATACATTCAAGATGTTCGGCTGACTTTAAGAAAAGAAATCTGTACAAATCTTGCTCCAACCACGGGATTCCCATTGATTTCCAATGCCTTATTCTGTCAATTTTATTTTACTGGAGGAAATAAATTAGACTGACACATATACGAAATGGAATTATTTTTTGTGTTCTAAACGGGCTGAAAATTTTAGGAAGCAAATAAATTTAGTCTTCTAGACTTGACTTTCCTTTTTACAGAAATGTTTGTCAATAAAATAAAAGAAATAAACAAAAATAAAAAGCAACCCTACTCTCATGAGGGGAATCGATCCCCTGACCTCGTTGTTTCCAAACAGTTGGACAAACACGCCGCGCTAATCAAAGTATCGAGGTGCGAAGAAAAAGGGATTAATCCCGCAGCGAACACCTCGTTCTTTTGTTTTTAGTGGCACCAGACTGCCCAGATCAAAGAAGGGTTAGCCCCAATTACCCCAGAAACGATAGCAGAAACGTGAAAAAGAAGGTTCGATGGCAAAACTACAGCAGGGGCGGCAGGGAAAGGTGCAAGAGCGAGCACTGGATCTTGAAAACCCTAGGAGGATGATCTCGGACAAAATCGGTCTCCATGACTACTACTACTTTAGTATAGTAGACTAGCCCTTGCCCGTGTAAGACCACCGCCTCATGAGGACCACAGCCTCCGATGAACTCCGCCAATTCCACCTAAAAAGCACTGTGCATTGAGGTGGCCATATTTGCTGCTAATCTAAATCTTGATCTTAATCTTAATGTTAGTCTTGTCTTAATCTCAGTCTTCAACTTGAATGGAATCTTAATCTTAACTTCTACCTGAATTGGAATCTTAACCTTAATCTTAATCTAAATGTTAATCTTAATCAGAATCTAAATCTCAATTTTAATCTTAATGTTACTCTTAATCTTAATGTTAATGTTAATCTTGATCTTAGCCTTTGTAAATCTTGAACTCCATCTTAATATTAGTCTTAGTCTGTGTTAGTTTTGGTCTAAATATCAGTTTTTCATTTCTGAACTTAAACTTAAAGCTATTCTTAATTTGTAAACTGAAGCTCATTTTCAAATCAGTCTTAATCTGAGCCTTTATGTTAATCCTCATGTAAATCTGAAATAACATTGAAACTTACAATTAATGTTAATGTTGTTGTTTATCACCACATGCAAGAATGTTAATCTGAAACTTTATCATCATCTTAATTCATCTTCATACTCTTAGATACCAAATAAACGTCCCCCCGTTTATTAATTTTGAGTTTTTCCCCCAGCTGCAGGGCCTTATTAGGACCCCCTATTTATTAATTTTCAAAGAAACAATTTCACTTGTGAAAAGATGAAACTACGCTTATTATTTTTCTCCCAACCCCAGACCTTATAAGGACCCTTTTGTTTTTTAAAATTTCAAAAGAAATTCCCAGCCCCCCCCATCGATTAGGACCCCCTGTTTATTTGGCACTTAATGGCCTTAATGTTAATATTAGTAAAAGTGAAATTAGTCTTTAATTTAAAATAGATGTCAATATTATTCTAATTTCTTCGACTGCAATAAAACTTTAAATGAAAATGGAAAGATGAAATAAAAATTAAAATAAAAACCAGATGGAAATGAAAGTTAGTGTCGAGACATAAATTGAAAATAAATTTATAATTGAAAAGATATGAGAAAGAATAGATGTAAAGATTCGAGTCATTCCAAAAAGCATTCTAGTTTTTTCAAAGTGACTTTAAGACATTGAAAAGAATTGTAAACTATTTAAATCACAAAAACAGAAACATCAAAAATGTTCCCTTGAGGGGATTTGAACTCCAGCCGCCCTGGGTAGAAGGCGCGCATTTAAACACTGAGCTACACAGCCGCATTGCTTATGGAAGGATAAACTTCAAGTGGTTCTTGGAATTCATGCAAGGGAACAACAAAACACGTTAAAAAAGTATGTCTAACGAACTTAAAAATTAGACCAAAGGCAAATTTTAGTTACCAGACGTCTCCTCGGCCTTGGGAAAACATTTCCAACACCAAAATAACAGAAATAAAAAAATTCGAAAGGAAAAGATTTGCCCCTGAGGGGAGTCGAACTCCCGACTCTGCATAGCAGCTCAGGAGACACGCCGCCTTACCGACCGTGCTACAGTGCCTTGTTGCGACTAAGTGATAATCCTCCTACAGAAAACAATCGGGCGACTGTTAAAACAGGCACCAATGACGCACATCAAAGAAGGGTTAGCCCCAATTACCCCAGAAGCGAAGGCAGTTTGCAAAAAACGAAAGGGTGATGACACGCCTACCCCACGGTCGGCAGAGCAGGGAAGGAGAGAAAAGGTCGTGCCACTGCCAAATTCGGCGGGCGACTAACACAAAATCGGTCTCCATGACTACTCCCATTTTAATATATAGAGAAAAAAATTTTTAAAAAAGGGTTTTTCTTTTTTAAAAAAAAAAAATTGCCCCGGGAAAACCCCTTTAACCCCCCCTTTTTTTTCCCCCAAAAAAAAAAAAAAAAAACCCCCTTTTTTTCCCAAAAACCCCCCTTTTTTTTTAAAAAAAATTTTTAACCCCCAAAGGGCAATTTAAAAAAAAAAAAAAAAAAACCCAAAGGGTTTTTTTTTAAAAATTTAAAAATTTAAACCCCAAAAGGAAAAGTTTTTTTAAATTAAAATTTTTTTTTTGGGGGTTTTGGGAAAATTTTTTTTAAAAAAAGGAAAAAAGAAAAAAAAAAAAAACCCGGGGAAAAATTTTGGGAAAAAAACCCCCCAAAGGGGCCCCCCCAAAAAAAAAAAGGGTTTTTTCCCCCAAAAAAAAAAAGGAACCAAACCCCAAAAAAAAAACCCTTCCCTTTTTTTTTTTTTTTTAAAAAAACCAAATTTTAAAAAAAAAAAAAATTAAAAAAAAAACCCCAAA
The DNA here is from genome assembly GCA_014526335.1 of Chrysaora quinquecirrha. NCBI lineage: Eukaryota > Metazoa > Cnidaria > Scyphozoa > Semaeostomeae > Pelagiidae > Chrysaora > Chrysaora quinquecirrha. The sequence continues at coordinate 1,937,585 of JACTAT010000052.1, read as the reverse complement.
AAAAGGGGGAAAAAAAAAAAATTTTTGGAAAAACCCCAGTTTTTTTTGGGGAGGCCCGGGGAAAAACCCAAAGGGTTTTTTTTCCCCCCCTTTTTTAAAAAAAAACAGGGGCCCCCAAAAACCTTTTTAAAAAAAAGGGGGGGAAAAAAAAATTTTTTCCCAAAAAATTTTTGGGGGGAAAAAATTTTTTAAAAAAGGGGGCACTTGAAAATTTTTTTTTAAAAAATTTTTTTCCTTCCAAATTTTTTTTGGAAAATTTTTAAAAAAAATTTTTTGCCCCGGCCTTTTGGGTTTTTTTTTGGGGCCCAGGGGGTTTTTTTGGGTTTTTAAAACCCTTTTAAACCCGGGGCCCCAGGGGAAAAAAAAAAAAAAAAAAAAAAAATTTTTTTAAAAAGGGGGAAAAAAAGGTTAAAGAAAAAAAAGGGGGGTTTCAAAATTAAAAAAATTTTAAAAGGCCAAAAAAAAAAAAGGCCAAAAGGGAAAAAAAGGGGGAAAATTTTAAAAAAAAAAAAAAAAAAAAAACCATTAATTTTTTTCCCCCAAAAAAAGGGAATTTTTAAAATTTTTCCAAAAAAAATTTTTGGGGTTTTTTTAAAATTTTTAAAAATTGGCCCCCCCCAAAAAAAAAAAAATTTTTTTTTTTTCCTTAAAAAATTTTAAATTTTTTTTAATTTTTTTTTAAATTTTTTTTTTTTTTTTTGGGGTTTTTTAAAAATTTTTCCCCCTTTTGGGGTTTCCCCTTTTTAAAAAAAAATTTTTTGGAAATTCCAAAAGGGGAAAACCCAAAAAAAAAAATCCCGGTTTAAAATTAAAAAAAAAAGAAAGGGGTTCCCCCAAAAAAAAAAAAATTTTTTTAAAAAGGAAATTTGGAAAAAGGAAAAAAAGGAAAAAAAAGGGGAAAAATTAAAAAAAATTTTTTTTTTTTGAAAAATTTTTTCCCCCCAAAATTTTTTTTTAAAAATTCTGGAAAAAAGGTTTTAAAAAAATTTTTTTTCTTAAAATGCATACCATAACAAAGTCTCTTCCATCAGAACGAGACAAGAAAATGTTTCGTACAGTTAATCTCAGGTACGAAGGGGAAGAGACAAGTACTATCAAGTCTCAGAATATCAACAACCAACAGACGAAATTTTATCTCGAGGATCATTTTTTTTTTTAAATCGAATTAATTACTAATCTATTTAAAACAAAGAAACAAAATTTATAAATATAACAAGTCCACTAAACAGTTTAAGCCTATTGTTCGAAAATAAAGTCACAACTAGACATGCAAATGTCAATGTCTGTCTCAGATGTAAGATCGTTCCTAAGGGATCTTGATCCACGAATGCAGAGGTTCATGGATCTCAGCAAGGAGAAGGCGATTCTTGTCCGAATCCAATTTGAAACCATACTTTTCGGCAGCCGTCTCTTATCTGCCAGTAACTCGGCTACTCTATTGTAAAATGTTTGGCATTCTTTGCTCATGCCTCCTGATGTTGTGAAAACTAGTGGCGTGAAAGACCCATGTTCAATCTGCAGAATGCGATCGTTGTATTTACGTTTTTTCTCCCGCTCGTTTCTTTCATGTGCTTTCTCTAGGGATATGGCAGAATATCGCGGAGCAAACGGGTTGAAAACCCTTACATCAAAATAAGCTCGTTGACCTTTGATCCATAACCTCTTGCAGCAATGTCAGCCTTAGCATTCTCGCTCGTGTTTGCTTGATTTGGCAGCATTTCTCCATTCAAGGGTGTCAGAACTGGCTCTGTCTCTACATCATGGCAGATTTCATTCAGCATTTCAGCAGTCAAATCCCTGACTTCATTATGTCTTAACGTTATGAAGCCACCTTTTTTGCATGACAGAGCATGTTCAACGTCGAAGCTAGACCCACAGACACATTTTGCAGGCAATCTTGATAGAGGTAAGTTGTACCTGAGCAAGAGGGCATCGCGAAATGACCTCTTGTCAAGAACAAAACCTTCTTTATCTAGTGGCAATACAGACAACCAAGTCGAGGCTCCTGTTTCAAGAGATGCTTCAAGACATCGTTTTTTAACTTCATCGACGATCTTCTACTTAATCTGTTCTAAACTGTTCTGATATCTGTTATGTCTCTCTGTCTTTATTTTGCTTTTTAAGCTCTTTGTTACTTCTTCATGTTGACTGAACGATGTTTCTTGATTGATGATAGCTACAACAGCGTCTTTTGTTAGAGTTCTTGAATTGTTGAATTCAGTGTCCGAAATTCTCGTTGGATTAATTATGCCCAAACCACCATACTTCGGGGGCAACGCAAATAGATCTCTTTCCATATCGTTAAACTGATAGTCTCCAAACAAAGCAGGTAAGAATTTTTTTCGAATGGTGTTTTCCAGAGGAATTAAGTACTCTTCGATTTGTGGCACTGTTCTCATGAAATATGTATAGCGATTTCGCAGACCATGGACAAAAGCTGCGTGAGCTGCTCGAGGCTCTGTCTTTGCAATTGTTGCTAACCTTTCAATTTCACATGTCCATTCTTTTACTTTGCTTACCACATAAGTCCGCTTCGAATCATCGCTTCCGACAAAGGCACCCAGATGTTGTCGACCTTCAGTAGTTATATTGATCGCAGCATCTTGAAATACTGCAACAGCCTCAGCTAAAGATGCCTCCTTTACAATAAGCCATGATTTCCTTGGATTGACCTCATACCCGATGTAAGGGCCATACTGAATTATGGAATCCCACCAAACCCGCAAGTTCCTTAATTTTCCTGTTCCAGTCAAATCGTCTGCAAAGGCAACGTGTCTAATTTTCTTTTTACTGGTCGAATCTCTGCTCGGGCTAGCACCTCCACCTGTCATACTCTTCTGTAAAATTGTCGCCATTAAGAGTAAGATTCCAAGTGCGTAAATCCCCATTGCAATGGGATCTCCTTGCGTTGTCCCTTCAGAAGAAGAAATTTCAGCTCCACCCGACACAAATAGACGGGCAGGTTTAGCGTAGCTATTCCAGACATACGTGGATATCTCTGGACACAAGATCTTGATGTTTTGTAGCAGAACACGCCTGTTTATCGTGTTGAAAGCATTTGTAGCATCAACTTGTAAAACACCATCTGTATCTTCGTCATTAAAGACGTCTACAATGGCATGTACAGCAGATTCACTGCCAGCATCTTGTCCTGCACAAAGCTGCAAAGCACCAGCTGCTTTCCATCACATCCTTCTTCACTGTGAACATAACTGCTTTTCCAATTATTCTCCGCAATACTTCACCAACTCGAGGATCATTGGCAACAGCCAGAGAGAAATACCGAAAGCCTTTACTCTGCATTGTGGGGGACTCGATGATAAGATCTATAAATAGAAAGGCAATGAATCAAGCATTCCATAGCCATGACGTCAACTTAAAAACATTTGGAGGAGCGAAAATTGAAGATATGCAGTACTACATGGAGCCAACCCTCAAATCAGAGCCGGAGTCTTTGATTCTTCATTGTGGTACTAACAATCTACGAAATGATAATGCTGAGAATCTTGCAAATAAGATCATTGCACTTGCTGTTGAAATAAAGAAAAAAGTACCAAATGTTGCCGTATCGGGAATCGCATTTAGAGCAGATTTGGAGGCAGAATATAAGAGGAAAAGAGTCAATTTCTTAGTTGAAGTTGGATTAAAAGACTACAATATCGACTTTATCTCACAAGACAACATCAAAGCTGGACATTTAGACAGGTGGGGGCTACATCTGAATTTCTACGGGACAAATGTCTTGTCAAGTAACATTGTAAATTTCGTTAACTCTGCATGACTTAGTAATGTATCTAGAAATTCTAGCACGTCCTCAGGTAACGTAGCATCGCATGTTTCTGCCATGTCCATCTCGTTCGCTGCGAAAATATCTTCCACAAGCCAGTTGTCAGATTCAATCCTTACAGACTCTGTACACCCTATAACCCCTATAACCAGCAATTTAACAATAAATTCACTCGAAACGAGTGCAACAAAGAAGACCAATCTCATGAATCTGACATCTCCTGTGATGTAAATAAATTATTTGAACTTAGGACTAAATCTCCAAATAATCCAATAATCGGTTTCTTGAATATAAATAGTATTCGGAACAAAATTCACGACATACGAGTTATAATTGAGCGTTGTCTTCCTGACATTTTCGTCATAGAAGAAACGAAACTTTGCGAATCTTTTAAGATGGATGCATTTCTAATTCCTCATTACAAGAAACCCATGCGTCGTGATAGGACACAATTTGGTGGGGATTATTACAGTTTGTTAGGGAAGGGGTTATTTGTAATAGAGTTCCAGCTTATGAACGGCCCTCACTTGAGCTCATATGCTCTGAATTTCTCATAAACAAGAAGAAGTGGGTCATTTTTAGTATTTACCGGCCACCAGCTTAAAATATTGATACGTTTTTTAAAGATCTCTCAATCTCCCGAAATGCTGCGTTAGATAAATATGATAATGTAGTTATAATGGGTGACATCAATGTTGATACCCATGATCACCAACATTCTGCTCTTAGTAAGTTAAATTCTTTCTGTGATATCTTTGATCTGAAAAATCTAGTATCGAGTAAAACTTGCTTTACGAGTAATCATAGTTCATCGATAGACGTCGTTCTAACTAATCGTCCCAGATCTTTTCAAGCTACCTCAGTGTTTGAAACCGGTCTTAGTGATTATCATTCTTTAGTAACGACTACCATGAAGCGAAAAATTCCTCGCCTTAAGCCGAAAAAGGTGATGTACCGGACCTATAAGAATTTCAATGAAGATAATTTCTTGGCAGATGTTCGTAGTTTAGACTTTGGAAGTAGACATTTACGTTCGATCGAGTCTGAAGAAGAAATTCAACAAAATTCCTATAGCAAGGAAAACGAGCTGAAATACAAATCATAGAACAATACAGGAACCATCCAAGCATAGTAGCGATCAAACAACAGTCAGATCAGGTTTTTGAACCCTTTTCTTTCCACGAAGTTGGAAGAGACGATGTTTGGCAATTCTGTTGAGTCTGTTGATAATAAGAAATCAACTGGAGAAGACCAAATCCCCCCTAGGTTTTTATCTTTAGCCGCGAATGACTTAGCAATACCCTTAACTGATGCAATAAACACCTCAATTCTAGAAAGCAGGTTCCCGGATAATGGAAAACGAGCAGCAGTTTGTCCACTTGATAAGGAGAGTTAGATCAAACAAAGGAGAAAACTTTAGACCTGTGAGCGTGCTGAATGCTTTCTCTAAAAGTTTTGAGAAAATAATTAAGAAACAGTTAATGACGCATCTTGATAAGACCCTCTCTGTTTTTATTGCTACGTACAGAAAATCTTATAGTACCCAGCATGTATTAATTCGACTAGTTGAAGACTGGTGGTGTAAGCTCGATACTAATCATGTTGTAGGCGCAGTCCTTATGGATCTCTCAAAAGCATTTAACTGCATTCCCCACGATCTTCTGATTGCAAAACTCTCTGCACACGGATTTAATGAAAGTTCTTTGGTTTATATATATTCTTATCTCAAGCGACGTAAGCAGTGTGTTAGAATAAATAACACCTATAGTTCATTTCAGACTCTCCTCTCAGGTGTTCCTCAAGGCTCAGTTGTAGGTCCTTTTCTTTTTAACTTTTATATAAATGACCTTTTTATTCATACAACAAGCAACTATTTACAACTATGCTGACGATAATACCCTAGGTTTTTTCTCAAAGAATATATCTGATCTAGTGAACGTTTTGGAGGAGGAGTCCAATGTTGCCCTGGATTGGCTAGGTTACAATGAAATGATTGCTAATCCTGAGAAATTTCATGCCATAGTTGTAAAGAAGGACAGATCTGACACTTCTGGTATCAACATTAGCATTAAGGGTCATAATATAAAAACAGAATCCGCTGTGAAACTTCTTGGTGTAAAAATAGTTAATAAGCTGAATTTTGATCCTCATAATTCTGATTTGTGTAAAAAAGCAGCGAATCAACTGAATGTTTTGCAAATATTAAAACGATTTATTGGTTTAGAAACAAGGAAACTTCTAGTCCATAGTTTTGTGTATTCAAATTTCAATTATTGTCCTCTTGTATGGCATTTTTCATCTGCTAAATCTCTGCATAAGGTTGAACGGATACAAGAACGTGCTTTACGATTTCAATATGATGATAACAACAGTTCATATGAAGAATTATTACAACGTGCGGGGATATGCTTTATGCATGTTTCTCGCTTAAGTAGCTTCAGTATCGAAATCTATAAGACAATGAATAATTTAAATCCTTCTTTCATGCAACAGCTACTTAAATTAAAATCCTCTATAAACCTGAATCGCTCACTGAGAAATCCCTATGATTTGCAATATTATAGGCCAAATCAAGTAACCTTTGGCTCTAACAGTCTTAGATCTCTTGGGGCAAAGGTATGGAATAGCCTCCCCAATGAAATAAAATATACTGAAACTCTAAAAACATTTAAACAAATTATAAAACAATGGAATGGCATACAATGTACTTGCAATGTATGCCAGTCCAATGTGTCTTAGACAATTTAGATAGGGTTGGTTTTGTCAATACAAGGTAAAATTAGTTTGTCAATTTAATATATTAGTTTATTTAATATAACTATGTATTGTAGTGTATGTAGTGTATGTAATAAATTCATTGTAAACATTCGAATTAGATTAGTTTCTTATATTAATATATAAATTAAGAAGCTAGAAATTATTATTTCGAATTAAAATAACTTGACAACAACAAGACCAGGGAAAAAAATACCCTCAGACCTGATTTCTGTTGGTACCATGCTTTGTCATGGCACAACAAGCAGCTAGCAAATTCTGTTTGGAAACATAATGATATAAGATCTCATTTAATAGAGATATTCTTGAAAGAGATAGACAAAGAGTGTTGTAATTTGTGTGTAGCTCCGAAACCAGAGAAGCCACTTGAATCTAGACGCTCTTGCAAGATCTTGGTCAACAGTCCAGGAAAGAAGAAAATTAATTCCCGTGTATTAGGAACTAGCTGTTTGCGCTTGACGAAGAAGGAGGAGGTGATGGAGTTCTCATTTGAGAAGCTTGACTGTGAGCTGCAGGATAGAGCACCCTCAATGAGGTCAGCTCTTATGGCTATGAGTAGGAGGAAAAGCAAGAGAAGAGATGATGACTTGTTCTTCATGCCTGTGGTTGGTATGGCAGCTACTGTCTGTCTCAAGAATTGATCCAGGCACATGACTGTGGTTCAGCTTCTTCTCTCTCTGATGATGCAGCACTCTGGATTCGTGGTAAGACAAAGTTCCCAGTTGCAATCCAGAATAAATGGCCTTTATATCTATTATTTGATTATTACACTGATTTTTTTATTATTTTTTAACAGGCTACATTAATCAGATTGAGCTGTGTCAGGCTAGCAGTCTCCCACACATTCCTATACAAGAAAATGGATGAGTTTGGGAAGGATCATCTCAAAGATATCCTGCTGAACATAAAGTCAGAAGGAGAAGCTTTGCATAGCCGTAGGGATCCATTGGTTAACAGTGGTGCAGCACCTGATACTGGATGAAAGTTAATCATCGACAACTTCAATTACACATCTGAGCCACATTAGATGACCGCGGATCGTCAGAATAAAGCGGTTAATTGGGTTGGTTTGATGATTACCGAAAACAGAATATCAGGACAATGTCTCAGTGCTGTGAAACCAAGTGTTGATCGCCTGTTGCATATGGAAAATGGTCTCTTTCTACCCAGTGGCATTGAGCGCTCAAATCAAAGAAGAGACTATGTCAATCTTTGTGGACGTATTGCTGTTGAGCACCTGAAGTGTCTGGATAGCAACATATACCACATAGATATTCATCTGAAACAATTCAACCAACCAATACTGTAAGATTTTTAATGTCTATCTTACAGCCAAAAACCTAAGAATTTTAAGCAAATTTTTTATTTTATGTTTATTTATACATTTAGATATTTGCTGAAATGATATATGAAAATGAAAACGACAGCAGTGGAATGCAGGCTGAAATGACTCATCTGCATGAATATGTTGCATGTTCTGGTGAAGGAGATTCTTTGGTGTTTGACAGACAAGGAATTGTTGGAGACCAACTCACAATTGAACGTGGCATCAGCACACTTCTGCAGCTTGAACATGGTTTTACTGCTCAAGAGAGGCTTGATGGTCTTCACATGGAAGTTGTGATTTTCATGGTGGTATGAAATTTTTACAGGTGAGAATATCATTCCTTCAACATTCTTCACAATTACTGATTACGATAATGATAGCAGACATGAAAAAAATGTTTTTGACAATTCATAATCATGAATAATTCAAGCCAATGCCCAACATTTGCAATGCGCTAACCAAAATTGGGCTAGTTACCTTTTGCAGGCTGTCTGCTCATGGCTTGGAAAGAGTTGCCTGACCAGTGAATTCTTTGAGGAAGAGCATGTGACTACTCATGATTTCCCACTTGTATCTATTTCTATGTTACTCATGTTGCGATCACTGAAAAGCTTTGTTCAATTTGCTTTCTAGCTGCGATAATAGTGTTTGGGTTCTTGCCAGTGAAAATAAGTATATAAGCAAATATGTATTCTTGGAACTGACATTCACCTTCTTTTAATTTATCTGTTTATTTCAAAATATTTATGACATCTCATTTTCCTTCTAGCTTGCTTATGGCAATTTCTATAAGCCAAATGCGGCGTCTGATAAGTGCACCATGTTTGCTGACAAAGTCATCATTAATTGATGAAACGTCAACACCGATGTTAGTAGAAAGGTTGATGGTTGCAAGAAATTCTTCCTCTTAGAAGTGCATGCAAGAATCTTTGCTGCATTCTGTGAAATTCTGAATGTATCATCACTGGATGACTGCACATCTGACAACAGCCTTCTGCAAAATATTGAAAAAGCCACTAAGAAAGAGAGAAGAGAGAATTTCAGAAAAAGTGGTGGATACTTTTATTGTCAGAGATGAAAGAATCTCAAAGATCATATAACAGCAAGCTTATTAAGACTGGTTGGTGGCAAGCAACAAAAGAAATGAAGATGGTGAATATCTTTGTCGATATGCGGATTGTATGAAGATATTCAAATTTGATGGAAAACGCAGAATAGATCACGAAAAAAACACACGGTCTGCACAAGGAAATAGCTGCCATTTCCAGTACTGAAGTGCATGATGACATGTTCAACTATCAGTGCTCATTGCTGGATTCGGGTTTAGTGATGGTAAACTTTTTCGATGCTATTTCGGAAGGAGATGGGATGAGAATTGTGCGCTGTTGGAAATTTATGCTGCCATAACTGAAGCAAGATGGAGCAAGGAGCAGAAAATACTCATTGGAAGCTCTTTACCTCTTGTGTCAAATATATGCCATTCTGTCTCCAAGAGATGCTCATCGACTGATCTGGAACATATTTAGTAAGAAGAAGGCCTGCAGTGGTTGAAATATACACCTCGATCTAGCACTAGAGCATTTCAACAATTTGTTGAAAAATGTTGTGAAAAATCTGCGGGCTAATTCCACCAACCAAAAAGTGATTGACCGCTATTGCAAAGCACTTACAGTAAACAAACAGCTCCTTGAAAACTTTGATGCTAGCTGCAAGGTAATCAGACGATCTGGCAAGCATGTTGAGGCTAACCTGACAAACGACCTAAAGAAGATTTTGCATGAGCTGATTGACCAGAAAGCACTAAGAGTGACACCTGGAAGGAAGTATGATGGCTTTCTCAATGTTCCGCCAACTTTGCTTGCTGGTTTTGGCGTTCATGACATGTACATATGGATTCAGGATCATAAAAAGCTGGTAAAGAACCATAAGGCAGGTAGATAAATCCTGCATTCAGGTTTGTTTGTTTTTCTGCCACATTCAGAGTTATGCAACAAAGGAAATCCGTTATAGTTTTCATTACTGAAATTTTATAATGATATTCTTGTAACTTGTATTAAATAATTGTTTTTCTTGTTATCTTCATTTCATAATTTGTTAATATCATTTTCATTCATTTTCCTATTATTGATTCTGTTATTATCATTATTCTTATTGCTATTATTGTATTATTTTCATTATTATTATTACTATAATTATCATTTTTATTAAGAAATATCATCATAACTATTATTATTATTGATACTATTATTACTGTTACTATTATTACGATTATCAATATGACTACTATTACTACAATTATTTTAAGCATTACAATATGATCTATGTAAGTTATTATTACTATTATTAGTAATGATTTCACAGTAACTATGTTTTGTTTTTATTTTTATTGATAGGGTCATTGCTGTTGAAATTTTCTTGTTTTTGGATACATTGGTAGGGAAAATGTGTTCTAAAACCACAAATACCTTTGAGTTTGCAAATCTCAAGTAACAAAAACCTCTACAACCAGAACCCTGATAACCGCATTATGAATTGTTTCTTAACAACAATGAAGCAATTTAGTTGTAAAATCATTTTCCTTCTGTCCATACAATGACATGCAGTCATTTTTTGATTGATGTCCTTTTTTCCTTGAAAGTCTCATTTTGTTCATTTGATCTGGTTAGCGGCTTGATTGAAGAGGATTTGGAGAAGGAAGTTAATTATTATGGTTGCAGTTCTTGCCATTATTATCATCAGCTCTTTCATTTATCAACCATGATTGGTTGCTGAGCTATTCCTTTTGATTGTTGGCATTATGTTCTAATTGAATTACATGAGCTTTCCCCATTGTGATTATTCTTTCTGGCTAGGAGGCTTGGGTTTTTGTCTGAACTATTATCACAACAACTTACCTTTTCAAACCCAATAGCACTTCTTATGTGTAGCATAACACTGTATCGTATTTAGTATTCATCTTAATCTGTTTTCCTAAGTGTTTGTTGCATGTAAACATTCAATGCAAGTAAACTTGCATTCATGGTAAGTATCAGTTCGTTTTTTCTTTTTAGCTTTTTTGCGAGAAAGAATTTCGGATAATCTATTGCATGTATTTATAGACAGTAAGCCTTAAGGCAAGATGAAAGTGTTCTTCATAAGGAAAAAACGAACTGATACTTACCATGAATGCAAGTTTACATGAATTGAATGTTTACATGCAACAAACACTTAAAAAAACAGATTAAGATAAATACTAAATACGATACAGTGTTATGCTACACATAAGACGTGCTGTTTGGTTTGAAAAGGTAAGTTATTGTGATCAAAGTTCCAGACAATGGTATGCATTATTTCACCACAATGGGGAGTCACTACCAAAAGTTGGGGAGCTTGTAATGTCCTTCTTATGTGTAGCACAAGTAATTAGCATGTATGTCCTCAAGTCACAAATAGAAATTGTATTCTACTTTAAAAACTTTATCAGAGCTAGCGGATCCTGTATCATGTTGGGTCCAAGGAAATCGAGGGATCAGAAATGGTATATATTTCATAAGGTATGTAAAGTTTTTATCAAACTGTGTCAAAAAGATGACTCAACATGATTCAGGGTCAACAGAAGTTAACAATATTACCATTTCATACTTCAAAAACTAGCTAATTCTAAGTTTACAGACTTTGTTACAACTTCAAAAGCTCTGCCAGAAAATTCACAAATTTCATTTTCCATAAAGCTCAAATCGTTCATCATGCATTAATTTGTCCTTGATTTGTCCATGACTAATATTTGTCTATAACTACACATATGCATCATTTAATCACAGCAGATGAGAAGCAATCTTACTACCTGTAAAATACATTATACTTCAACATTAATTAGAAATGAATTCAATTCATGTAAACTTGTGCAGCCACCTCCAAGTTTTTAAAAAGCCATCCTAAAAAACTGAGCATGGAATCCAATTTAACAAGAAACTCAAATTCCCAGCCTTCCCCCCCTCATTCCCAGCCCCCATTCCGCTTCCCCCATCCCCTTCCCATCCCAAGCATTTTATTTCGATTCCCCGTAACCCACCTTTAACCCAAACCTCCCACCCAAAAAGAATAATCACAATGGGGAAAGCTCATGTAATCCAATTAGAAAATAATGCCGACAATCAAAAGGAAAGGCTCAGCAAACAATCATGGTTGATAACTGGAAGAGCTGATGATAATAATGGCAAGAACTGCAACAATAATAACAATTATAATGGTAGTAATAACAACCATGAAAATAATAGTAATATTCAAGACATAGTCGTGATTATAATGATTATGATAATCATGAGAAATATAGATAAGCAAGTATGGTGCTGAAGGCTTAGCAAAGCCAAAGCACAAAAAGTCAAACAGAAGGAGACAGGGCTATGTCATTGAGCTATGCAGCTCAGTGGAAATGGCATTGACTCTCTTAACATATAATAATAGCAAAAATAATAATAATAATAACAGCAACAGCAGCAATAGTGACAATCTGCACTATCAGAACAGGGTGAAAATACTAATAATATTAAACATTTGATAAAAATGACAACTTTTCCAATGCTCCAAAACATGTTCCAGACAAACCTTATAGAGAATCAGTTGGTAAGAGTCCTATGTAATTGGCAACAGACAGACTAGGTTTATCTGCATTTCTAAAGTAACATCTCGTGCAAATTGATGGTGGACAAGGCTCATCAAAATCATGTATTGGAGTGTGTAACGATTGGAATATCGAGAAATCACTGTTTCTATTACATGTCTCATTAATATTGTCTTGCTGAGAAACAATGAAAATATCAGACAACTTATTTCAAATGGTATCCATGGTTTCATCATAATCTGTGTTTGTTTTCAAAGCATTGAAATCAATGACGGTGCTCAAAGAAAGGTCTTGTTTTCCAGACTGATCAAGCACTTCCATTGCTTGATCAACATCTTCCATTTGCTCAAAGTCATTGAAAATGCTGATACAGGAATCATCTCGCAGCTGTACCCACTGGTCTTCAAGTTCTTCTTCCAAGTTTTCCACTGCAGGCCCTGTGAAATCTGTTACATCATCCACGTTGACATCTCCAAAAACCTCATTGATAAGATTAACGATATTTACAGCATGTTACATCCTCCAAATTTCAACATGTGACAGAACATCATCTAGTTCAAATAGCAAATGGCATTTCCTGAGGACTTGATCAACATGGAAGTCTGTGTACTCCAGAATCAGCGATTGATGGGATGAATCTTGCAGGGTAACATCTTGATGATACGAGTCTTTATAACCAAGTAGTTTCATTCTGAGGACTTCTCTATTCTGTTTGTTAATGATCCTTTCCTTAGACCTCACAGATATCTCCTTCTTTTTCAAGAATGCAAGAAGATTTACAGAGCAGGAGGATGAACAGGTGCAATCTTTCAAGCAAATATCGCAGCAATGGCATCTAGAGACAGCAGATGGATGTTTTCCAGGAAAATGATCTTGAATGGATTGTCTTCTACAGGACTCATTAGTCACATACTGTTTCATTTCTGTGCTACAATGACTAGCTAGCAATCCATTGTACACTAGATAACAGTTGCTTTGCTTGTTGTCACGACCAGCACGGCCACATTCTTGAAGATATGCCTCCATTGACTTCGAAGGACCAAAATGGATTACCCTGTTCAGTCCTTTACAGTCAATCCCCATACCAAAAGCAGATGTAACAACAAGGATACGAAGGCAGCTCTCCTCTTTGCGCATTTCACTGAGCACAAGATCTTTCACTTACTTTGGTGAGCTGGCATGAAACATTTGTACAAGCCTAGCAGTTAGTTTCATGCTTGAATCAACAAGAAATGATCTAACTCGACCTCAAAATTTTCCAAATCATTGCACACTGGTTTCTGGTCTGACAGAAAATAACAGTTCTTGCAGTTTCCTTGCCATTAGAACGTACTTCTTCTATCAGATTGCCAAATGAAAATTCCAATTTTGAATCTTTTCTAATGTAGGTTTAGTGGAAAACCAAGTTCGTTTTCACAGGACTCTTTTCCACGACATGCGTAGCAACTGCAGATAAGTTCAGTATTCCAAAGATAACTGACCTGGTGTACTTTGAAGCAGTAGCTGTGAATACAGCAATTTTGACAGATTGATGAAGAAGAGCTCTTATTTCACCAACTTGACTGTACCATTTCCTGAATGGTGTACCTTGTGCTGTGCTCAGACCCCTAGAAAAAGAATGTTCTATAAATTGCTGAATATGCCACACACATACTTAAGATAACACCTTCCTACCTTTATACCTTGCTTCTCCTTCAGTTCTGTTGTCTTTTTACCAACATGTAAATTAATGTGAAAAAGAACATTATTGGTTATTAAAATACTAATAAAAACTCCATCAATTACCACTGGGCTATACAATGAGCTTCATCAAAAACAACTCCAACACAGTGATTAGCAAAGATGCACAGTTGGGATACTTTCTCCATCTATTGGTTGCCAGTAGCGACTCTGGTGAAATGAAGACCATAGTGTAATTGCCTCCCTCTTCGATCTCCTGTAGCACCTCCTCTGACAGATCAGCAAAGATTGCACACGCAGGAATTCCTAGTTCTTTCAATGTGGCAACCTAATCCATCATCAAAGACTGCAGTCGCGATACAACCAGCACTGAACATGTGAACGGAGCTACTTCTAACAAAAAATCAGCAACAAGAGGAATGGCCTGAAATATCAGCGACTTCCCATAGCCCGTAGGAGCACTGAAGTAAAGGTTTTTACCCTTTAAAAAGCAAACGAGTGCTTTTAACTGATCCTCCATTAAGTTTTCGATTTGATAAATATGTTTAACAAAGTTTAACCCATCGTTAAACCGATCTTCGCTCCAAGCGAGTTCTTTCAATGCATTTGCCTTCGCCATGTTGGATAAAGATAGCAACGCAGCATTCAGCGCACGGCAAAATCCGTTTTGGATTGTTTTCATGAACCAATCATATTCATAGCTGCCTGGCGAAAAACTTCCAGGTGATCTTATTTTGTTAAAAAACAATAGGATAACAAAAGACAAGCTTTTGAAAACAATAACCGTTTTTTGTAAACAAGGCGGGAACAAACTTTTGGACCTTAATTCGCAGACTCTACACTCTTGAAAGTGTCTGAGTCTGCGTGCAGACTACAAATATTTTAATAAAGAAATTCAAATGAACTCAATAATGATAAGATGGTACCAAAGCCCAACATAAAACAAGGTTATCTATCTAGATTATATTGAATAAAAATAACGACAGGGATTTAAAAGTAAAATAAAGTAGGAACACATTACCATGGTAATCAGAACACACAATAAAAGTGCACAGCTGGCAATTCTCAGTCATAAGGAACCTTCACAGTTTACGAGGAAGAGGACAGGGAAATCTTTCCTGGAAATGGGATCAGTGTTTGTACACAGTATAATTTAAATCCGAAAAACATGAAAAGCACAAAAACTTTTTTAACAAATTTGAAAAAGCGTGTTATAAAATTTTTTTTCCTTAAATACTGCATTATTGAATTGATGCCAGTTTTATTAATGTTTACACAGGCACATTGATGTGCTGTGATGTTTTTCAAGTGCTTTGTTCCTTCACGTTTTTTGGTACGCTTGTATGTTGCACCGGGCCTAAAATTTTGGATAGCCCTGCCATGTGGTGTGTCACTTCCTGGTGGTACAGGATTCGAGGTTTTTGAAATAGCCTGTCTCCCATTGTTTATGCTAGGATAAAGCCGTCCAAGGGCAGAAGCAGCACAAAGTACTTTAGAAGTCCGAAAGTATTGAAAATATAAAATTGGTGATGAAACAAAAGAATCCGTAGAGATAGTACTATAAATAGGTGGTAAGTACAAAAATTAAAAAAAATTAGTGACTCAAATGTAAAGAAAGTATGCGAAATACGGAGATAGTATGTGAAATACGGAGAAAGTATGCGAAATATGAGGAAAGTATGCAAAATATCGGCATAATTATTTTTGTCCGCTTTGGCGCGCAATACAGATCATACTTGAGCTTATCATCCACATTAACATTTAAGTCTTTTTCTAAAACTGTGCTGTCTAAATTGATCTCCTCGCCATCCCTAACCATTACATAATCATCCTTTTGATTCTTAAAACCAATGTGCATAACCTTGCATTTATCTATGTTATAAGTAACCTGCCATTTCTTTGCCTATTGCTATAACCGTTGGATGTCCTCTTGAAGATCTATAATACCTCCTTCAGTTGATACGTCTGCAAAAACTTTAGTATCATCAGCAAATATCTTTACGGTGGTATTAATTACGTCAGGTAGATCAATTATGTACCACACAAACAGGATAGAACCTAAGACACTACCCTGTGGTACACCTGACAATACATCAGACCAGGTAGATCCCTCTCCATTTAGCACTAATTTTGCCTTCTCCCTGAGAGGAATCTATGAATCCAATGAGCTTTCTAACAAGCCGTCTGTGAGGCACCTTGTCAAAGACTTTGGCAAAGTCCATGTAGACTATAACAAGACATCCACCTTTATCTAATATGCTTGTCCAGATATCTAAATGCTCAAGCAACTGCGTAATACATGATTTCTCTTCCACAAAGCCATTCTGGCATGAAGCCAACAGGTAATTGTTAAAAAAAAGTTGTAGAACATGATCTCTGATAATGCTTTCATTTCTCTTGCAAACTACGCTTGTGAGACTAACAGGTCTATAATTTGCTGGGGTTGACCGAGATCCCTTTTTGAAAATGGAGAAAATCTTGCATCCTTCCAATCTTGTGGTAAAAACCCTTCCTCAAGTGACTTTTGCATTATAAAAGCAAGGGGCTCTGCAATTTCATTGGCAGCGTCTATAAAAACTCTTGAATGTAAGTTGTCAGGACCTGGGAACTTGTTTGGCTTCAAAGCCCTAACTTTCTGCAGAACAAGTTCAGCAGAAATCATCAGGTCCTGGAGAGGATCTTTAACATCTCTAACTGGAAGTTCTGGAATGTTCTTCAAGTCTTCTTTGGTAAATGCACTACAGAAGAAATGATTTAGGGCCTCAGCCTTCTCTTTATCACCGTTTGCAGCCGAGCCATCTGACTTCTGTAGATCTGGGATTGATGCCCTTGTTTTAGGTTGCCCCTAGCATACTTGAAGAAAGCTTTTGCATTATCCTTAGCCTCTTGCAATTTTCTTTTCAAACTCTTTCAAAGCACTTCTACAATCCCATTTAGCCCAGTTACGAGCCTTTGCGTACTCACAGTAGTGTTTCCCTTCTTTTGTTTCCATATATCGTTTGTAAGTTGAAGACTTTTTCTTTACTATAACCAGTGCTGTAGAGTTTATCCACAAAGGACGCTTTTGTTTTGATACCCTTGGTGACTCTTTAGTTATTGCTGCATCCATTTCAGCTCTCAATCTGCCAGAGAACAAATCCCAGCTACACTGAAAAGTTAGTTTTAGCATGTCTTTCTTCCAATCATAATTTTTTATTTTCTCTCTGAGCAGATCATAGTTGCCTTGATCTAATTTTTTTTTCTTTTATACCAGAGTAGCAATTAAATGTAAAATCCAGAGTTAAATGATCAATTTTTCCTATTTTTCCTATCATCCCCTCCTCATTACTTGAAATTAGATCTAGGGTATTTTTCGCTTGGTTTGATTTAGAATGTGTTGGTTCCTTGAGATGCTGGTATAGAAAGCAGTCACGTAGGCACTCCATAAAAACATTGGCATAATGGGTCTGGCTTGAAGGCGTTGTCTCATCTACCCAGTTTATCTCAGGGATATTAAAAGCCCTGCAGATCAGCACATGCGTGAAATTGCTCTTATGGATTACTTTCTTGAAGGCTGATACTAGTTTAGAGTTGTTTAACACATCACTATTTGGACTTCTGTAAATACATCCAATTAAGAGTTTGTCCAGTTTGTCATCCTCCTTCACCAGCAGCTTTCATCAAAATCACAAAAAATTTCAGCTGTACTAGGTGATGCTTTTAATTCCTTCTTAGCATAGATTAACACTCCATTTTTAAAACAACCAACATTAGAAAAAGGGGCATAACCATCCTAATGGAACTCAACCTCTTGAACTGGCAAGGAACTATTCTTTGGTGCAAATTCAAGAACACAAATAATATTCAGGAGTTTAACTCAATTAATGCAGATGATTCAAGTCTTTTGTTCAGCAGACAGTCTGCATTTGTGTAAAAACATTTCATATTACTTCTATTTACAGTGTCTTTACAAATGGCTTTCTCATTAAATTTATTACAATGCTCTCTGCTCCTTCTGCCTTGGTGTATGTTTTTCTCTTGTCCCTTCCTTGCACTACTATCCCCTTGTGAATTATGCAGCTTACGCTTTGACCTGCCGCTTCCGATTTCGCCTGCTTCCTCTTCTTTTCCGCTACAAGGATGTTTCTCTGCTGCCGTTCCAAAGGGGTTAGATCCTTATTAATAAATACATCCTTGAAAGCTGTTTTGCCTTTAAGCTTTATTGCAGAATTTAAGACACTTTTATGCTCATCGGCTGATGTCAAAATCACCCTCAGTGGCTACCTACACGGTAAATATTGGGAACATTGGCTGAAGTTTCAATCTCCTCTAGAATTTGCTTTAATTGATTTGTATCTTGCGTATTAAATTCCTCTTTATCTTGGCTACCACTTTCAGGCAAATTAAAAAGCATGACATTACATGCAGGACATTACCTAATTAGACATGACATTACCTAATTACAGTAAGGCAGAAACACCGCAGTGCAAGACACAAAAGACAACTATGTTTTTTTAGTTTGCTAATATTTCGCCCTGCCAAGCAGGGCTTCTAAAGACACTCTGAAGAAGCCCTGCTTGGCAGGGCGAAATATTAGCAAACTAAAAAAACATAGTTGTCTTTTGTGTCTTGCGCCACGGTGTTTCTGCCTTACTGTATTCATTCAACTCTTCGCCGCAAGAAGCTCTCTAGCTGAAAGCAAGCAGTAAGCTAAGTGGTCTTTTCCTTTTATATGTTATTACCTAATTGGACAGTTTTATATGTTTGTGTGTTATCATATTTTAGTTTAGTATATGGATTGACAATACACAAAAATCTCATCTCACTACAGCTGACTGTGCAACAAACTTCTCTTTAAATTCAAAACCCAAAATTCAATATATTGCCATAGCATCCTCTAAACCTTTGCCTTACCCTGCACAATCACCCAACAGTGCTAAATTGCTACAATACAACACATCTCAGTAAATCAATCAAAGTGAAATGCACTTAGCATAGCAAACCTTTTGTTGTTATGATAGTAACTATTTTGCTTGTGCATTGAGCTGAAAATTGAAGACCTTCATAAAATTTCTGGACAAGGAGGAGGGAAAACAGGTAGCGGTCAAACTAGAAAAGAGTAAGAAAGCAGATTTAAGAAGATTAACTTACAATGATAGAAAAACATGATCATGATAAAATAGAAATTTTATATTCTCACTTGAAAAAAAAAGTTGAAATGGACAAATTGCAAGAAAAAGGTAATGAAAATCTCACCAACTTCACATCTTTTGTTTTCTAAAATGCCACATCTATTTCCTAACCAAGTATAAAATCCATCAACCCAACATTCTCTGCCATGAAATGACAGTTTTTTATGGATCTCGGTATCACAATTGCTGCACAGAAATTTTAGGCATGAAATGCACCTGATGCTAGCTTTCTCTGTTTGGCAAATTCCACAAACAGCTGCGCTTTCTGGGATACAATTTCTCACAAGACAATGATGAAAAAGGCTCTGCCTTATTGAAGCCCAGTTCTCATCCAGAGCTCGCTTTCTTGCCTTCCAATTATTATCCTTTTTCACTGTAGGGAATTCTGTTTCCAGTTGACACAGTTCCTCAATAGCTTCCTGCAGTCTTTTCGACCATGTTTCAGCCATAGTAAGGTAAAGCAACACTATAAAATTCATCTGCAACCCTTCTGGTGCAATAATGCTTATAGACCCTATGATTTCTATCATAGGTCAGTTTGAAGAAAAAGAATAGATGAGAAAAGCTTACATATATTGGCAGCATCTTCATTTTCAATCAAAACTTTTTGCTCAGGTTCAAATGAAGAAGTTTGTGAATTCAAATTGTTATTTTGCACATCTTTTACATCTGTAAAGCAAGAGATATTCATTTATAAGTAAGTTGATGTATAAGTAAATTGCTGGTACACACCTGACTAATAGGTAGGTATGGGTGTAAGACCTTCTCTTGGTGACCTATTCCACAACATACAATAGCTTGATAATCTTAAAATTAATGAAGATCAAACAAGCTACTGGGGCTACCATCTGGCTGATGGGGATTTTTGCTAGAAAAAGCAGCTTCCAAACAACTCCTAAAAATTCTACTTTGAAATCCTAAAAAAAACAAACCTTTAGGCACAGACTTTCAAAGATCCTTAACACGATTTCCTTATTCTATTCTATCGTACATTACTTTATTCTATTCTTTCCTATTCTTTTCTATTCTATGCTATTCTATTCAATCCTAACGTGGTGCAGCTGAAGGAGAGAGAATTATCAATTCATGATACCTACTATAGCTACATAAATGTTGCATTTACCTGCAGAAGCTGCCTCATTTACTTGGATTTTACATCGTTTATAAACTTTTCCTGGATTCTTCCATTTGTAATTTCCAGTTTCAATATCCTTTTTATTAAATTCCAGGAAAATAGGTTTCTTACTTCTAGGCTCGTCACTACTGCCAGTACGAGAATTTGATTTCTTTGTTGTTTCCAGTGATTTAGTCCAGGAATCAATATCTTGCATCGCATCTTCAAATGTCTTTTTATCAGGTTTCTTCTTCTTTTTCCTCTGGCGTCCATCTTGTTTTTGTACTAAAGATGTAAAACAGCACAATGTTTCCGCACACAGGGTAAAATGTAGTGGAATAACCCACGCATGAAATGCCACGTCTAATGAAATGTCCTGTGAAGTCCCACATCACTGTGTAAGGCTACGTTTCTAAAATTACGATCACTGTGAAATACCCCAGTGAAATCCTACTTCACTGTGTAATAACAACCTTAGTAAAATACCACAACAGTGAAATATCCTAATGAATTCTATAGCCTTGTGAAAAACAACAGTGGCAAAAATAACACTGTCGTGAAATACCACAAGTAATCAAACATATTGTGATATTCAATTTGCGTAAAATCTAATGATGTGAAATCCTACGCCCATGAAATTACCAAGTGCAATCAATCACACTGTGAAATGATGCAGTCAGTGACATACCATAGAAGTGAAATGCAACAAATAATCAAACATAATGTGATATTCAATATGCGTTAAATCTAATGAGGTGAAATCCTACGGGCATGAAATTACCAAGTGCAATCAATTGGCTAACTGCATCTTTAAATGAGATCTGCTACAACCTTATTGGTTTAGATCAGTCACATTATAGATTTATGTTAGAAATCAAATCCAGAAATCAATCTGTCATGTTTATATATAAATAATATAAAAAAATAACATAAAACAATATAAACAAAAATAACTAAAAGGTTAACTGTTATATTATATGTATATCAACATTGTTACAATCATTAACATGGTAACTCAGCTACAAGTCTCAAATGTCCAACATCAAGGTAGACAATTCTTTGCACCAGTCTATGGACACAAATGAAATTGTCACCAGCATAAAATCCTTTGGTAATACTCTGCAGTCCTATCTTTCTCTCTGTCACAGCCCTGGTTGTTGATGGTCTTAACCAATTGACATACACAAGTGGAATTTCCCTTTTCTTGGCAAAATTGTCCTCATTTGATGTCACCACCAGGTGGACCACAAAGAAAAACTGGATTTTGCAGTGATATGGCTGTGGCTTTTCACCCTCATTGATGGCCCAGTAAGCCGTTGCATAGCCTGAATGTTGGGAACGGTTCATTTCTGAGCTCAAAGAGATGCCATTCACAATGCAGTGAGCATATTTTGTGAACTGTTGAGAGAGATTTTTTAGTCTTTCTCCAAATAAATCTTCAAAATGGTCCCTAAGATGTTCGTAAAAATCATCAGTCATATATTCATATCTCCTCATTGGAGGAAGGAGTACTTCTTCTTCAAAAACAAAATCACCCTGAAGCCTTTCAATTTGTCCTTGGTTTTTCAAATGAATTGTTTGCTTCAAAGACAGATGATGAAACTAACTCTTGTGCTCTTAACCTTTTTATTTAAGATATAAGTTGATCTTCATTTTCACTAAAATCTTCTGAAATGGAATTGACAGAACTGTGTTCATTTAAATACAATCTCATATCATCAGGAAGGATCTGAAATGATTCTATGGCTGTACAATTTTGCTGTGCCGTAAATTTATTAAAAAATTCATATTGAATTAAGCGTCCACTTTTATAACAAACGCTCTCGTATGTTATAAAAGTTAAAACCACCTGAAATCACCTAAAACCACCTGAAATCACCTGTAAATCACATGAAATCACCTGTAGATCACCTGAAATCACCTGTGAATCACCTAGAATCGCATGAAATCAGCTGATAGGTCCCCTGCGAGTTCTTGAATTTCTATATTCCCATTTCATTAATGCCTTTGTGCTTCAGTTGCATTGTTTTTTATTTGTAAATTATAGAGGATAGGAAAATAGACTCGTCAACGTCAGTGTGGGGGACTGTCTTTAATGGTTTATCATTATGGAAAAATTTTATCACTATTTTCATTTAAAACGGAAGAGGTAATACAATAATGTCAATAAGAGGAGCATTTCACGGCATACGAGATTCCTCTTGAAACAAAAGGATATTTTAAAGATTTCTTCCACCTAGGGGTGCATGAGAGTCCAAAGAGTGAAAGCCCCTTTGAACAAACTAGTTGAATAAAAGCTGATTACTGCAGTGAACTGTCCCTTGGGCTTTTTCACTCTTCAAAAAGATGTACGAGATTGCTGCCAAAGGGAATGCAGAAAGAAAGACCAAGCAACGTTGCCTGCCTGGCGTGAGGACGTGTTTCCTGTTGCTCTTCCATTCCACAAATATGAACGAACAAAAAATACTTGACGCAATTGTAGAAATACGAAACCAAAAGAAACGACCATGCCATGATGCTATATTTGATGTGGTTTTTAAAGCAAATTCATGCTCCCTGGAAGAATTTAATGTAGTGTTCGAAGCAATGGAGTCAAAGGGCCTAATCGAGAACCGCGGCACCGCCAAAGGCGAATCATATTATAACATGGCAAATTTCTTTGGAGCACTGAAGCAGTCAATCTTAGGGGAAATCGAAATTTAAGAGCAAAACACTTGCAAAGATATTTCGGATTTTAAAAAGTTTATGCATGATAAATGGGGATTTTGAAAGAAGAACTGGGAATTATGAGAAAGAAAACACAAGATATCAAAGAAAAACAAAATAAATCTGGAGAAGATTTGAGAGAAGAGCTCATCCACAAATCTTATGCAATGCCTAACCATATTGATCCTGAAAGAATCATTGTGAACGGTAATGTACATCTTAGCAGAGCAGGAACGAGTGCACCAATGCACCAATAAAGAAAAAAACAGTTAGAGCGAATGATGGCCCATCTATGACCAAAGCACTCAGGAGAGCGATCATGAATAGATCCCGACTCAGAAATATATACTGCAAATATCGTACTGTTGAAAATTTGAAAGCCTTTAAAAAACAAAGAAATAAATGTGTCAAAATTTTGCGACAAGCTAAAAAGGGTTACTATAAGGATCTTGACATTAAGAACCTGACAGATAATAGGAAATTTTGGAGATCAGTAAAACCCCTTTTCAAAGACAAGGTTAAAACTTCTTCAACAATTGTTCTAATGGAAAACAATAAGAATGCTTCGGAAGACCATGTTGCTGCAACAATATTGAATGACCATTTGGCTAACATTACAAAATCCTTGATTATTGCAGACAATAATGAAACTGAATCAACTGGCAATGAGATTTTACATCCAGTTACTGCTGCAATTGAAAAATACAGCTCTCATCCTAGAGTAATATTGATAAAAAACCATAATGAAAATATAGAGGCTTTCGACTTCAAAAGGGCCTCTATTGTAGAGGTTCTTGGGCAAGTTGATAGCCTCGATACTAAGAAGGCTTCACCTATCAGTAGTATACCCGCTAAGGTTATTAAAGATAATGTTGACATTGTTGCCTCTTATCTGCTAGACCTTTTCGATAAAAGTGTGGACAGAAACTCTTTCCCCGATGAAATGAAAGACGGTGATGTTAGCGCCCTTTTCAAAAATAGTGACTCATTTCAGAAGAAAAACTATAGACCAATAACAGTATTACTGTCAGTCTCCAAAGTTTTTGAGAGACTTTTGGCTAATCAAATGTTACCTATTGTGAACAAGTTTCTCTCACCTAAAATCTGTGGCTATCGACAGGGGTACAATACCTAGCAGTGTTAATGGATTTATCCAAGGCCTTTGACTGTCTCAACCACGAACTTTTGCTTGCTATTAGAGGCATACGGCTTTAGCACAAGTTCCATACGAATGATGCATAGCTATCTAAAAGGTAGAAGGCAACGAGTGAAAGTAAATGGCTCATTCAGCTCTTGGAAAGAAATGAAATTAGGTGTCCCTCAAGGATCAGTTCTAGGGCCACTCTTGTTTAATATATTTATTAATGATATTTTTCTTTTGTTCAATGAGACTGAAATCTGTAATTATGCAGATGATACGACAATTTACTGCTCTCATCAAGAATTACAGGAGGTTACAATAAGGCTTGAAAATGATGCTGCTGAACTAATCAATTGGTTTGCAGAAAATTTTATGAAATTAAATGAAGAAAAATGCCACCTCTTAGTATTCGGTGAAAAGGATCGAGAAATTTCAATAAATATAGGTCCCTCTGTGATTGAAGAGAGCAATAAAAAAAAAATTGTTAGGTGTCGTGATTGAACAAAAGCTAAATTTTAAGCAACATTCAAATATGGTCTGTAGGAAGGCAAGCCAGAAGCTACATGATCTTGCAAGAGCCTCAACGTATATGCCGAAAGAAAAAACTAGAATGGTAATGAGAGCCTTTATAATGTCTCAGTTTAGCTACTGTCCGTTGGTATGGATGTTTCATGACACACATATCAATGCAAAAATTAACCAAATCCACAACAGGGCACTACGTTTAGCGTATCAAGATCAGACCTCCAGTTTTGAAGAACTGCTAATTACAGATAAATCAGTCTCCATTCATCAACGAAATCTGCAGTTGCTCGTTACCAAAATTTACAGAACAAAGATGAATTTAAATCCCTCTTTTATGAAAGAAATTTTTGTAGAGAGAAAGATAAATTATAACTTAAGGGTTACGAACAACATATATGTGCCTAAACCTAGGACTACAGCCTATGGATTAGAAAATATAAGCTTTTTAGGACAAAATCTTTGAAAAAAACTTACCATTGCATTTAAAGGAGTCCCATTTCGTAAAACATTTTAAAAACGACATCAAATTTTTGAATCTGAAGTGCAACTGTAGATTATGTAAAACTTATATGGTAAATTTAAGGTATATTTAGAATAGGTTTTTAAACTTAAATTGTGTTTTGCTTTTATTACTCATGCTGTTACTAATTATGGTTGGCTTTAATTAGCCTAGTGCTATCAGCTACGCCAACCTGAAACAAATAATTTATTATTATTATCTATTATTTATTTATTATTATTATAATTATTAAGCCAAAGACTAGAGTTTATTATGCTTTGCTTCTACGATTAAACAAAGACAATGTGTGCATGTGTCCAAACAAAGACTAGGATAAAGCAATCAAACGTGTTTAGACCAAAAACTGAAAGGTGTTATTCTGTTAATGAATTGGGAATATAGGAATGCGAGAAGTCGCAGGGGATATATCGGCTCATTTCAGGTGATTTACAGGTGATTTTAGGTGATTTAGAGGTGATTTCAGGTGATTTCAGGTGGTTTCAGGTGCTTTTAACTTTTCAGGTTATCCTCGAGTTTAAAACGAAGGAATAATCCGTCTCAACTTTTGCCTTAAAATGAACACATGATACGTTTTAGCCATGTATGGTATTGAATTGAATATGTACAGGGAATCCAAGGTGTTCGCTATCGAAGAGGGAGGGAAGGCATTAAATTGTATAGTGTCAATGATCAAGTGATCAGTGATCAATCGTTCTTATTAGTTCATTTATATCCGTGTGATTATTTTCTTTTTGGCATCGTTATTGCTGTTTAATTTCAATTGGTAGTCAAGCATCACATCACTGAATAAATGGCTGAGGTACGTATAGCCTTAGGTAATGTTTATTATTCGTTCATTCGGATGATGGGTATAGGCCTAGGCCTGCTGCTAGTATAATTATACCTTAATTGCTAGGGTAGGCCAACCATTTTTTCGCCTGATGCAAGCTCGATGGCCTTTAGCCTTAGGCCCCTTTGCTAGCCTAATGCGTAACACTTGTGTTACTCACTGATTTTATAAATATTCAGTCATTAGTCATTATTCATTTTGTTGTTTGAAAGGCACTCAGAAAATGCACCAATTGCCAACAAATGATGCCTTTCAGCCTAAAGAAATGTAGAAACTGCAGTGTAAGTTTTTAAAAGCGAAAGGTCGATGCAGGTGATATCAAAGAACTGGCAAAACGATATGAAAATACACCATTTCACCATCTGAAGAAAGCACTTAAGCATCGGGTATGCTATTTTATTCATCAAATTCAAGCAGTTGATCTTCATAGAACAGAAAAAGTCATGATGAACAAAGATCTATTCCCCAACAAAAATCTGTGTTCAGTATCCAGAGGATGGCATATGATAGTCAACTCTTGTGTGTGCAAGAGCAACTTTGTATTGTTTATTTATTATTCAGCGGATCTAAACATTTTGCAATTTCCTAATCCAAGTCTCTGCACAATGGCTCACACTTGAAATTTCCTGCCAGGTTTCCTATTTTGACAGCACTTACCCCTAAGCTTGGAAACTGAGATTTTTAAAGATCACAGCAGCGACTAACGACACAACCCCATTTTAAGAAAACGTAATGGATGCCCCAAAAAGTGTGTTGCTGACAAAAATTACCAACAAAGTGGAATCTGAAAAGTGAAGTGAGATTTGGATTTGTAGTAGTAGCTGTAGTAAATTGCCCTAATTTGATACATCATAGAGACCTCATTCGCTGAAGTTACAAAAACACAAAAAGCTTTTGTCGAAAACCAAATTGTCATGTCATGTCAAAGAAAAAACCTACAAATGCACTAAAATCTTGCTAAAAAAAACCAGGACCCAAAAGAATTTATTATTTAACCACAGACACTTTGATATGGGTAGTCTTAATATTTTAGTCTAATCGCATCTCATTTCGTCTTGAAGGCTGAAATTATTTTTACAAAAGATTGTGACGTTGTTGTGTTGGGCTTTCATCACAATGAAGAAAGGGGCTCTTTGTGGTCTTATAGTCCACCAGGCAGCTTAGGAGAGGCATTTTTGGAGGAGGAATCTGGTATTTATGTCAGAAAGCTTTTCAAACAATTCATTTTATCAAAGAGAAAAGGCAATCTAAATTAATTTTTGCATTTCTTTGAATACAGCATTGCAAACAGCAAAGACCAGGATGTAGGAATCAATATGATTTCCGACTAAAAATTAAAGTATTAAATAAATCAACAGCTCCTTTTATCTAACAAGATTGTTTGAACAAATCCTTGGAATATACGGAAAGTTACATTCATCTTACTCTTAGCCCCCCCCCCTATATCTTAGATGCTACAATTACTGCTCATTTATTCCTTTTCATTACTTTTTGTCATAAATTTATATTCCTCTTTCCTCATAAGTTCTAGAAATTTAAAAACCTCAATGCAAGTTGTTTTTGTTTCTTTATTCAGTTGAGTGGCATGCTTTATGTAACTGTTTCAAGAAGACTTATGTTGAAAGCGCAAAGAGAACCTTATTTAAAATCAATATAGTTTGATTCCTTTTCTCTCATTTATTTTAGCATCTGGAATGGAAAACGCCACACAACCTCCTCAATGTAAGTTATTTTTATTGCCTTATTCAAATGTATGCCAGGATGTCTGTACGCCTTGTTTGGAAAGGTGAAAGAGAGCCATGTTTCAAATGAATATTGTTTGATTCCCTTTTCTCTCATTTATTTTCAGCATCTGGAATGGAAAACGCCACACAACCTCCTCAATGTAAGTTATTTTATTGAGTTATTCAAATGTATGCCAGGATGTCTGTACGCCTTGTTTGGAAAGGTGAAAGAGAGCCATGTTTCAAATTAATATTGTTTGATTCCCTTTTCTCTCATTTATCTGGAATGGAATGGAAAATGCTTCACAACCTCGTCAATGTAGCTAAGTTATTTTTATTGCGTTATTGAAATATGTGCCACGATTTCTGTATACGTAAAAAAGGCCTTGTTTTGAAAGAGGATAGTCATAATTCAACTGAATATAGTTTGATTCCCTCTTTCTCTTATATTTTCAGCAACTGGAATGGAAAACGCCGCACAACCTCGTCAATGTCAGTTATTTTTATGGTGTTATTGAGATATGTGCCACAATTTCTGTACGTAAAACAAGCCTTGTTTGGAAAGGTAAAAGAGAGCCTTATATATAATCAATATAGTTTGATTGCCTTTTCTCTCATTTATTATTAGCATCTGGAATGGAAAACGCCACACAACCTGGTCAATGTAAGTTATTTTTATTGCGTTATTCAAATGTATGCCAGGATGTCTGTACGCCTTGTTTGGAGAGCTGAAAGAGAGCCATGTTTCAAATGAATATTGTTTGATTCCCTCTTCTCTCTTTTTTTTTAGCATCTGGAATGGAAAACGCCACACAACCTCCTCAATGTAAGTTATTTTTATAGAGTTATTCAAATGTATGCCACAATTTCTGTACGCCTTGTTTGGAAAGGTGAAAGAGAGCCATGTTTTAACTGAATATAGTTTCATTCCCTCTTTCTTGTATATGTTCAGCAACTGGAATGGAAAATGCTTCACAACCTCATCAATGTAGCTAAGTTATTTTTATTGCGTTATTAAAATATGTGCCACGATTTCTGCATACGTAAAAAAGGCCTTGTTTTGAAAGGTGATAGTCATGTTTCAACTGAATATAGTTTGATTCCCTCTTTCTCTTATATTTTCAGCAACTGGAATGGAAAACGCTGCACAACCTCGTCAATGTAAGTTATTTTATTGTGTTATTCCAGTGAAAAGGTAGTTGCAAATAAAAACATTGTCACGATACAATTTAGAGCTAAAAATTTACTATACCTCAGAATAATAAAGGATATTATTTCAAATTAATATTGTAGCTTATTTTGCTGTCTAATTTGCTCATAAAACTTCCTCGTTTTAATATAGCATAGATCACACTGTGTATTCGGAACTTTAATGTAAAAGAACATATCTACATATGCATAATTCTCATAAACAGAACAGAGCATTAATTGTAACACAAAACATATTGACAGCGGAAAACCCAATAGTACACATTAAATAACATGAAACTATTCTCTGTTATAGGTGCTTCGAATGAATCAATATCTTCAAGTAGGTTTTAATACTTATTCCAGCACGAACAATAATGGAATAATGACTACATTTGATAATCCTCTATATGTGACTCTCAGTTTGTGCCTGGTTTGAAACTTTTTTCTTGTTGAAATAATTCACAATATAGCTATGGTTTATAAATCTATCATTTATAATTATATCATTTATAAACAACTAATAATAAATTTTTTCGTAGCTGTTTCTTACGTCATAAACAATGAGGCTCTAGCTGTGGGAATAACCGAACCTGAACGCTGAATAGTCCATGGTAGTCTTGTCCCCTCTAACTGCGTCTGTGTCCGGATCATTGGCGTTAAAAATTCAGAAATACCAGCCCCTGTTGTCATTGGTTGCAGTACTGATGAGTCTGTCTTCCTAACGTCCGGCTGTTTTTATTGTTTGCCAAAAGAAGATTTGAGAGTGAATACATTTGAGGATGGCAGATTTGTTTTAAAAGCTATAATTGATTTGTAAAATAACAAAAATAGGAATTCTGGGCTAAATAAACTTCAAATTTCCTTAAAATAATCTTAAAGCCCACTGAGGCCTTTCAGACTTGTATCATTATTTTATTAAAATTTGAAGATCATTTAGTTCAGAATTCCTATTTTCATCGTTTATGTCCGACCTTTTATCTGGTATAGTGTACCTTTATTACCGAAAATTAATTAAAAAATGTTTTGTTGGTTTTCTCTTCTTAAATAACAAACATAATCAGCCTGTAAAATTTTTACGATCACTCTGTGTTTGTATGTTGGTTGATCTGATGTTCTGATGTAATGTTTTATCATTAACTAAAATTGGAAATCAGAAAATTGATGAAGGCATGGTTTCCTACATTTATTAAATGCCTTGCCAAGAGGTCTTTATATTCTTGATCTCCATAGTTTTTATTTAGTAAAGCCGTATCTCATCTAACTGGAGTCTCTACTAAGAGGGCTTTGCGACATGTCAACCCACAAGCTTTTTGCCTTGATACGTGTTTAGTTACTGTTACTGTTAATGTTTATCTTAATCTTTATGTTTCTGTGAAAACTTTCGAAGTGAAGCAACAACAATTGACAGTTTTACCAATGAAATTTTATTAAAGTTAAATTACCGTACGTTGTTTCACAAAGGCCGTTAAGTGTGGCTATCCATTTGTCGAACAAATCCAGTTCTTTCTGTGCAACAATGCAAACATGCATCTCTTGTCGCAAATTATTGCTGAAGTTAACTCTTGGCATGTGAAGATTGCAACGATTGATTTTTCGAAACTCATCAGCAATTCAAGTTGACCCTTAAGAGTGGAAAGGTAATGCTCGTTTGTCATGGAAACTGGCCTTTCCTCGAGTATGCTGAAGGGGCAGATCGTCAAAAAGAGATCTGCAACTTCAGATACAGAGCAGTATCGATGTGGCAGACTGACCAACAGGGATGTGTCTTTTGGAGGTATCGTTTTGAATTGTTTTTTCATCTACTGATTCCATGGGGGTACTCCCATTGCAATCTGACAGGGGGTCCAGTCAGGGCTTAAGAGGGCTAAAGCCTTCATTCCTCTAATGTTAGCGTAAAATCCTCTAATGTTAGCGTAAAAATTTAAAAATCATGCCGTTTTGATAGACTTGAGTCGGAAACAAAGGAATCCGTGTACATGCGTTCCATCATAGAACGATCTTGTGAGGCAAAACATTGAAAAAATGTGCTGTTAATATTCGTAGTTGTTAGATGGGTTACAAAATCAAAGATCTGACGATGTAAATTCACGCAGTACATTAGTTCTTCTACCTTTGAAGCGCCAATTTGTGACGATGGCAATTCGGGATAGCCAGTGTCCTTATCTTTATATTCGATTCCAGAAGAAGAAGAAGAAGAAGAGCCAATGCCTGTAAATGGTTTAGGAAAACTAGCGCTTAAACAAAAACTAGATTTACTAATCAAATAAATTGAAATGATCTCACCAAAACTTGCGCTGCTTGAGAGATATACACCAGATAGATGAAAACGTTTCTTGTGTTCACTCACTCTAATCAAATTTTTAACTCTAACTAATTATTTACAAAATTACATAAATTAAAATCTGGGATGGTTTCGAACCGACAGTGATAAACAAAAAGGTTATTGTAATAAAAATAAAGGTTTATAGTGTGAACGTGTTAATGAGTAGGAAGAAGTATAGAAATGCAAATAGTAAACAAAAATGAATAAAACGGTTACTAAGATACAAAATAAAATGTTGTTGATGCTGCTACAAGGGCTCCCCCCTAGAATGCAAGTAAGTGGCATTCGATTCTAAGATACGGTAAATATATACAAAACAACACACACTAAGAAATGTTCAAAAGTAAGTTCAAAAAGGAAGTTCTTCTTAAACAGAATACGTATTTTCATTGTCCAAAACGATCTGGAAAATGAACTTTCCGACCAGAGCGAGTAGTACGAGGTAATGCTGGTACAGCAGCAGCAGAAGATGTAGGTGTTGACTGAGATTGAGGGGTATCTTGGGTATCTGAATCGAGATGGGCGACTTTAAGACGATCAAGACTAATAGTTTGTCGTTTGCCATTGATTTCCAAGGTGAAATGCTTTGAATGGCGTTTTAAAACTTTAAATGGACCATCATACGGAGACTGAAGAGGTTTACGAACACGGTCATTACGAACAAAAACATGAGTGCAGTGATTGAGATCTTTTGGAATGTGATGTGCAGGATCTTGTGAACAAGGACAGACAGGACGAAGTTGTTGCATAAAAACACGTAAACGATCAGCATAAACGGAAGGATCTAAATCGGTAGAATCACAAGTTGAGGCAACAAATTCAGCAGGTAATCGAAGGGTAGTACCATAAACAAGTTGAGCTGGAGAACATTGTAAATCTTCTTTAACTGTAGTGCGAATGTTTAGTAATATTAAAGGTAGTGCTTCAGTCCATTTAGAAGGATCAGGCTGGGCTTTAAGTGCTGCTTTCAAGGTGCGATGTAAACGTTCAACCATACCGTTTGCGCAAGGATGATATGATGTTGTGCGAATGCGTTTAGTGCCTAACAATATGGTTAGTTTGTGAAATAGCGAAGATTCAAATTGTGCACCGCGGTCAGTAGTTATTGTGGATGGAACACCAAAAACAGAAATCCAGCGAGAAACAAAGGTTTGAGCAACAGTCTCAGCTGTAATATCAGATAGTGGAATGGCTTCTGGCCAACGAGTGAAACGATCAATGCATGTAAGTAAATAACGATGTCCGTTTGAAGGTGGTAAAGGGCCAACTATGTCAAGATGAACATGGTCGAAACGAGCGTCTGGAGTGCGAAATGTGCCAAGAGGAGCGACAGTGTGTCGTTGAACTTTTGATTTCTGACATTGAAGGCATGACTGAGTCCAGTTTAGAACATATTTATTAATCTGAGGCCAAACGAATCGTTGAGTAATTAATTTCTGAGTAGCACGAATTCCTGGGTGAGATGGCGAATGAAGCTGATCGAAGATTTGACGACGAAAGGACACAGGAACATACGGACGAGGATTATCAGTAGAAACATCACAAATAATAGTGCCAGAAGTGAGTGGTAAAGGCAATTCTTTAAGATTGAGCGATGAAGATTCATACAGTTTAGATAATTCTGGGTCATCTTTCTGAGCTAATGATAACGTTGCGAAGTCTAATGTTGGTAAGGGTTGAATACCGTTGATACTATCTACACGAGAAAGTGCATCTGCAACTGAGTTTTCTTTGCCTTGAATATGTCTAATATCAGTAGAAAATTGCGAAATAAAGTCTAAATGGCGAACTTCACGAGGTGAATATCGATCCGGAGAGGCGGAAAATGCGTGAGTCAAAGGTTTGTGATCGGTAAGGATGAAAAATTCACGCCCTTCTAAA
This sequence comes from Chrysaora quinquecirrha, assembly GCA_014526335.1. Taxonomy (NCBI): domain Eukaryota; kingdom Metazoa; phylum Cnidaria; class Scyphozoa; order Semaeostomeae; family Pelagiidae; genus Chrysaora; species Chrysaora quinquecirrha. The sequence continues at coordinate 1,904,291 of JACTAT010000052.1, read as the reverse complement.
CAATGGCGAAAATGACGAATACTTAGATACACAGCAAGCAATTCACGACCAAATGTACTATATCTAGTCTCAGCAGGCTGTAAACGCTTCGAGAAAAATGAAATCGGATGCCAAATGTTGTTTATTTTCTGTTGAAGGACACCACCGACGGCTACATTACCCATTTTTTTTAAAAAAAAAAGGGGGAATTTTAAAAAGGGTTTTTTTTTTTAAAACCAAAAATTTTGGAAAATTTTTTTAAAATTTCAATTTTTTGGGGTTTTTTTAAAAAAAAATTTTTTTTTTCTTTTCCCCAAAATTTTTTCCCCTTTTCCCCTTTTTTTTTCCCCTTCCCCTTTTTTTTTTTCCCCTTTTGTTTTTCCCCCCCTTTTTTTTTTTTTTAAAAAGGGGGAAAAAAATCCAAAACCCCTTTTTTTGGGCCAAAAATTTTTTTAAAAATTCCAAAAAAAAATACCCAGGGAAAAAAATTTGGGAAATTTTTTTTTTAAAAAAATTTTTTTTTTAAAAAATTTTTTTCCCTTTATTTTCCTAATTTAAGGGGGGCCCCCCCTTTTTTTTTATTTGGGGGGCCCCCCCTTTTTTTTTTTTTCCCCTTTCCCCCCAAACCCCTTTAAAGGCCTTTTTCCCGGGGGCCCCCCCCTTTTTTTTTTTTTTTGGGTTTTCCCCGGCCCTTTTTTTGGGGGAAAAAATTTTTTTTTTTTAAACCTTTTTGGGTTTTTTTTTTGAAATTTTTTTTTTTTGAAAACCAAACCCAAAAACCCGGGAAAACCCTTTAAATTTAAAAAAAATTTTTGGGGCCCCCCCCCCCAAAAAATTTTTAAATTTAAATTTAAAAAAAAATTTTTAAATTTTAAACCAAAAAATTTTTTAAAGATGAAATTTTTTGGGCATTAAAAATTTTTTAAAAAAAAAATTTTGGGGGGGGAAAAAAAGGAAAAAAAAAAATTTTTTTTTAAAAAACCCTTAAAAAGGGTTTAAAGAAAAAAGAAAATTTTTTTGGGGAAAAAATTTAAAAAAAAAAAAAAAAATTTTTTTTCTTTTGGAAAAGGGTTTTTTTCCAAAATTAAAAAAAAAAAAAAGGGGCCCTAAAATTTTTCCCTTTTAATTTAAATTACCTAATTGGGTTTTTTTTTTTTTTTTTTTTTTTAAAAAAATAAAAAAATTTTTTAACCCCTTAAACCCTTTTTTTTTTAAAAAATTTTTTTTTTTTTCCCTTAAACCCCTTTTTTAAAATTTCCCCCCCTTTTTTAAAAAAAAAAAAAATTCAAAAACCCCAAAAAAGCCTTTTAAATTTTTTTTTTAAAAAAAAAAAATTTTTTGGGTTTTTTTAAAAAAATTTTTTAAAAAAAAAATTTTTTAAAAAAAAAAAGGGAAAAAAAAAAAAAAAAAAAATTTTGGGGGTTAAACCTTTTTTTAAAAAAAAAACAATTTAAAATAAAAAATTTGTGAACGTGTTAATGAGTAGGAAGAAGTATAGAAATGCAAATAGTAAACAAAATGAATAAAACGGTTACTAAGATACAAAATAAAATGTTGTTGATGCTGCTACAATGGCAGCAAATATTGATGATACCGATAATTGCAAACTACAATTATTGCCAACCGAATTGCTGTATCCCTTCATGGAATGTGGAAAGAAGGTAATGCTTCCTAACAGAGGAGGGGTCGTTTATGGGTTCCAGGAACCAGGGAATATGCGAAATGTATTTAGGGTGCACGGAACATGGCCGAAATTAACAGGAACTAGGGAACATCTGGATAAAGATATCTGGGAAACTGTACGCTTGACTATCAGTCTGAAAACATGCCTACAAAACGTCCGGGAACAAGGAGTTTTCTCAAGGAACAGGGAACATGTGACCCCCTAAACGACCCGTAAAAATATATTCCCATGGACAGACTCCGGTTGAAGAGAAAGTCAATCAAATCATATACCAATTACTTTTCCTCTTTGGGTCGAAATGTCAGGTCTAGTAGCGTTGCGGGCAAAGGAGAACAAAATTTCTGAAACTGGTTTGCTTATACTAAAAAGCAATAGCAAAGCTGTAAAGCCCCTTTTCTGTGTAGATGCACTTACCGGAAAAGTCTGACCGCTGCAATGCTTCAAAACACTTCATTCTCTTTTCCTCCAATCCTGGAATCAGGATTTCAGCATAGTATTTCAAAAAATTTTCTTTTTCGAAAGACAGATAATCAAGTTCTTCAGTGCATCTTTGATCAAATAAGAGCCTATTTACAACATTTCGTTTGGTTGTCAATGAGAGACCTTGAAACTCATTCTAAAATCAGTCTTAATCTGAGCCTTTATGTTAATCCTCATGTAAATCTGAAATAACATTGAAACTTACAATTAACGTTAATGTTGTTGTTTATCACCACATGCAAGAATGTGAATCTCAAACTTTATCATCATCTTAATTCATCTTCATACTCTTAGATACCAAATAAACGTCCCCCCGTTTATTAATTTTGAGTTTTTCCACCACCCGCAGGGCCTTATTAGGACCCCCCATTTATTAATTTTCGAAGAAACAATTTCACTTGTGAAAGGATGAAACTATGCTTATTATTTTTCCCCCAACCCCGGACCTTATAAGGACCCCTTGTTCTTTCGAACGAAATTCCCAGCCCCCCATTGATTAGGACCCTGTTTATTTGGTAGGTACTTAATGGCCTTAATGTTAATATTAGTAAAAGTGAAATTAGTCTTTAATTTAAAACAAATGTCAATATTATTCTAATTTCTTCAACTGCAATAAAACTTTAAATGAAAATCGAAGATGAAATTAAAATTAAAATAAAAACCAGATAGAAATGAAAGTTAGTGTCGAGACATAAATTGAAAATAAATTTATAATTGAAAAGGTATGAGAAAGAATAGATGTAAAGATTCGAGTCATTTCAAAAAGCATTCTAGTTTTGTGAATGTGACTTTAAGACATTGAAAAGAATTGTGAACTATTTAAATCACAAAATCAAAAACATCAAACATTTTCCCTTGAGGGGATTTGAACTCCAGCTATTCGGGGTGGCAGGCGAGCATTTAACCACTCAGCTACATAGCCGTAATGCGTTGGAGACGATAAACTCCTTGTGGTTCTTGAATTCATGCCATCGAAAAACAAAACACGTAACAAAATATGTCAAACGAACTTAAAAATTACACCAAAAGCAAATTTTAGTTACCAGACGTCTCCTCGGCCTTTTGAAAACATTTCCAACACAAAAATAATAGAAATAAAAAAATTCGAAAGGAAAAGATTCGCCCCTTAGGGGAGTTGAACTCTCAACTCCGCATCTCAGCTTACGAGACACGCCGCTTTACCGACCGTGCTACAGTGCCTTGTTGTGACTAAGTGATAATCCTCCTACAGAAAACAATCGGGCGACTGTTAAAACAGGCACCAATGACGCACATCAAAGAAGGGTTAGCCCCAATTACCCCAGAAGCGAAGGCAGTTTGCAAAAAACGAAAGGGTGATGACACGCCTACCCCATGGTCGGCAGAGCAGGGAAGGAGAGAAAAGGTCGTGCCACTGCCAAATTCGGCGGGGCGACTAACACAAAATCGGTCTCCATGACTACTCCCATTTTAATATATAGAGAGATTCCTAATTAGGCCAATCGGCCTGTACAAGAGTCTATATAATTTAAATAAATTTTTATTAAATA
>JACTAT010000052.1:1847210-1900119 GCA_014526335.1 Chrysaora quinquecirrha | reverse complement strand
TTTCAAATTGTTTGTAAACAAAACATTTGATGAATAATTGACACAAAAAGTATCACCAATGTAGCAAATTTAAGTTTATCATATCATGGTTCTTTGTTTACAAATGTCTGATCAAAGGTTTATACTAAATGGAATCATTTATCAAATAACAAACAAAATACTTGCCATGGAGTTAGTAAACAGTTGAATACTCTCTCCTTCAACATATTCCAGTCTGGAAAGAAATGATATCATAAGATAACAACACCAATAACAACAGTTATGGATAAATACTTTTTCCAGCCTTTTAAGAAGCTGTTTCATTTACAAAATCAATGGATAATTATCATAGAAAAACTTATTAGGTTGGATTGGGCAAGCTTTTCATCGCTCAAATGGCATTTCAAATTCTTGGCATAGCCAGATGTCGACAATGGAGGACAAAAGGGTGTGGTAACAGACAATCAGGGAAGGCAGTCATAAAAAATAAGCAGGGGTATTCTATGACATTTTACATTGGGCAATATACAAAACATATATTTTGTTAATGTTTTGGGGGTAACTGCCCCTGCAATCGAAGCTATACCCCTGTTTCATTGAGCAAAATGAGTTTTCAATTCTTTAAATAAAACTTACGTTCCAAGTCGCTCAAATACTGTAGCATTGGGTTTGTTCAGATTTTTTGCAAATGTCTCCAGCTTGAAAGATCTCGGTGAAGTTTCACTACGAAGAAAGTCATACTATATATTATTATGTTATACATAATAATATATTGATATATATGTATACATAAACAACAAAATTGGTTTGGACAACTTTGTTGCATAAGCCGCAAGGAAGTATTAAGTCAGATTTATCAAATGTCAGATAAATATTGTCAGTTCCAGGCCCATCTGCTCTTCAAACTCTCCTCACACAAGGAGTCATTTTCATGCTGTCATATCAAAATCTACAGTTTGGACACTTGATGGACACAGTTATAGCTGGTTGTCTACTAGGCTTGTTTTTCCATGTGCAGTGGATCGATAATTGTATTTTCATTGATAATTTTAACAATGGTTTCCTATGCTGGCACGAAGCTCCACTTTGTGCATTTTTGAATGTTAGATTGACTTTAACTTTCCTGCCCTATCCCTGGGTGCCTGCCAATCAAATTGCTCGAAAGCTTTTTACACTGTGTCAGTATTTTCACTGGAGCATTTCCGTGCCTGATATTGAGTGGGATTCAAAAGTCTTTTTAATGTGTGCATTGTTTAAAAAACAATAGCTGCTCCACTGTGTGAGGAAAAATCAGCCAAGTGGAGCACCAACTTTAAGCTCGAATGGGCATAAGGCCCCGTTAACACAGGAATGATTGCATACCGTTCCATATCGTTCCGTTCCAAAAGTGGTACACTCAGTGGTTGTGTTCACACAGGTATGATTCAGATAGCACCATTCCGTTCGAAAAAGGGAACACTTTTTAAAGTGATCTGAAAAGTGAAACAGTACACAATTGTTTCCATGTGAACAGAATAACTGGTCCAGAAAATGGAACAATACAGTTTTTGTGGTAAAGTGCATGTGTTATTGCTAAGAGATATTCCCTTGAGATGTCATACTTATCAAGTTTTTGAAGAGCGTTTTGTTAATCTCAGTGCTCATTTTTGTTGGCAAAAACTTAAATGGAACGACTTCATTCCTGTGTGAACAGCAATTAAAACTAGTATGCAATCGCTTCATTCTTGTGTGAACAGCTTATTTGTCCGTTCCGTAAATTGGAACGTCAACGAAGATGGAATGGTACGCAATTGTTTCCATGTGAACGGGGCTTAAGTTAGAGTATTTTTCTTGGCCTGATAAGATCCAGTTGTGCGAGTGTGTCTACACATGTTAGATACAGTTTTTTCTACATCTTATCTTCCTACCCAAACTTTTCTTTGATTTCTGCATGAATTCTGCTGCCGTGTGGAATGACTCTTATTTCTTGAATTGATACTGGACGTGGAAAGCCCACCAAATCAAGATGCATTTCCTACAAAATAATTAAAACATATATACATCACAAAAATGGAGAAATAATACGACAAATATAGGAGCTTTTAGTTGAGTTTCAGGCCAACAAAGAAAGAGCAATCAGGAAGAGACGATGGTCTTTAGGCCTATTTTTCTAACGTCTTTCACTGCATTTATACGCCTTATTTCTGCTTCATAATTAAGTAAACTAGTATTGCAAACACTTTAAAAAGGTTTCGGCATACCTCCAACGTTTCTTCATGATAAAAAGTATCAAAAAATAGCAGAGATGAACTTGACAGAGCAGCAGTCATGTTTTCATCCACGCCATGAAAGACTATGCAAATTAGGTATATTGATTATGAGGTTTATTTTCTGAAAACGAGGCTGGGATTGGGAAGTTTTTGGCGGGAATCGGGAGGTCAGCTGTCCTTTTTTCCGAAGAAGTTTTAGCTTTTATTAAAAAACTACAATCTTTCCGCAGAAATGGATCCATCAGAAGTTGAATTTTTGGCAGAGAAAGAAACAGTCACTATTTTACCCAACTTCAAAGAGAAAAAGCTTTTCCTTATGAGCGTAAGGGTTTTTCTGCTGTTGTTTTAATTGACTTAGGCCACAAGGTCGAGGGAGAGTTGCCCTCCACAGACACAGAGACACCTAGACTATCTAGCAACAGCATGCACTGTGGCCGTGACTGACTTGCTAGATAGATAGTGCTCCCAGGGGCTGAGGTCTTGGGTGCAGATCTCAGGCTTATCAAAGTCAGATCAGGTCAAAAAGCTATTTTCAGTGGTAAAAGATCTTTTACTTAGGATAGGGTAGTTTCTTTTAAGCTTTTTACAAGCTTACCACTAAATAATGGTCGTCACAGAAATAGAAAACCTTACACTACCAACCAACCCTCTACTTTGCAGAGTATGGCAGTTCTCAGGCTCAACAAGATCTTTTTTGTTACTCTTACCCTGAACACTAACCATTCCCAAATCCCTAACTTTTGGTCTCCTTGTGACCAAAGCTGTCTTACTGCATTATAGACAAAGTCCGATTGATGATTTTCATTTTATTTCAAAATTTATTTTTATTTGTTCTTTGAAGTGTGATGTTGGACCTTTCGTTCCTGGGATCCCAACAACTGTTCCAGTATGGGTTGCCATAAATCTCAAACAAAGACAAAAGTGTCGAATTAACCCTCCTGAATGGATGAGTGCAGGTATGACTTGGTAGATATAGATGATATATCTTCAATTAGACAGTGTTATGAATCTTTTGTATCTGATTCCAGCAGTGTAATAGATACAATTGCGATTTGTTCTAGAGAGATTAACTGAATTCAGAGACCAAGAGCAGGACTCAGAAGAATTTACAAAACCGCCATCTCATTGTTACATGGAACTTTCATCGATGCTTCTTAGTAGGTATGAGCATCATATGTTACTTGCCACACCTCACATTGCTTGCCACGCCCACTTCCTTCGTAGGCAATGTTTTACCAAACTCCTGAAATTTGAATTTGATTCAACTTTCAAAATTTTTGTGGCCCTTTTGTGATATCAATCTCATTTTTAGCTGTACAGATGACATACCATATGCTGATGAAATAAAAACATTGATAAAAGATGTTTGGGACATAAGAATTGCTAAGTTACGAAAATCAGTTGACCAGATGATTGCTAAACAAGAAAGGCATGCACAGGTAACTATGATTAGTCACTATTAAGCCTGGTTCTCATATTTTGCAAAGCTGATCGCAGACAGATGATGACGTGTTCTCATATGCTACTTGTCCGCAATGACCAATGATCCTCTGTCCCCTGTGCTTTAACGTGTGACCCATAAAACAAAGAATCTTGTTTTGATTTGACCCAAAAAATGATCTCCGATGACGTTCTCATAGGATTTTCCTGTCTACAATCGCAGGAAACAAACTTTTGCTTTTTCAACTACTGTCAGCGATAGTTGCTGATCATTGAACAGTCATGTTCTCATAACTGGCAACTTCAACTTAAATGCTGTCCTCAAGAAAATACCTTTAAAAGATTTCAGAATTTTTCAGAAATATGATTTATCGTTATTCTAGGTTGACAATCTGACACTGATGGAGATAAACACAATAAGATCATTGCTGACGAAATCACTTGATCAAATGCATAACTTGCGATGCTATGCAGCACAATTGCCAGATACATGATGCATGACACAGTGGCAGGCACAATATGTACCTTCAAAAATCCAAGATTTAGCAAATTGCCTCAGGATGATTACATGTGCTATCTGCTTCAAACAAGTTTTATGACACCAATGCCAGCAAAGTGAACAGAAAATTACCAAAGTCAAAAAAACAAGATTACTGGAATGCATGATAAAAATAACATACTTTTCCTGATAGCAAATATCAACAGTGGAATTTTAGTAGCTTAACTTAAGTAACAGTGTATCTCAGGTTTAAGAAACATGTGTTCCATGAAATGCATAGCTAAGATGAAAAGATGAAATCCAAGAAGTATGGTCCTCAAATTACTGAACAAGTTTTTATGTTTGAATTAAGCAGTGCTGTAGAAGTAGGGGGGTATGAGGAAGATCCGCAGTGACCAGTTGGGTGCAGGTTCGGGTGAGCCCTGCTCTAAAAACACTGGTCTCTTGTCTTACATTGTAGGTTCTAAGTTTAATTTTTGATTAAGTTTTAACAAGAATACATGATACATTGAGCCCAAGTAATGACTTAAGATCAAGAAGCTTTTGGGAAATGTTTAAGAAATAAGTACTTAAATTTGCTATTTAGCATCAAGAAACTGGAATATGGAAAATTGACTTTATCTGTATGGCCCAGCAATAGGCTAATTAGGAGGTCATTTTTGGTAGATTTTTCGAATTTATGTAGAACATCCATCTTGCAACGAAATAACTTCTATGGCACTGGACTTTGTTCATGAGACGTCAAGCTATTCTTAAATATATATTCTTAAATTCTCCTGTAGTTAAAGAGGAGTAGCTAATTAATGTATAAAATACAGTATGTCTCTTTCACGAATATGAAAACCATACCATCGTTATTTTGATGGCCAAATTGTAATATAAAAAATACAAAAACTTATTCTACCGTGCACTGTCTTCGGTTTCTTCTAATAAAGATTGACTTAAAGATAAATCCCAATATTGCTCCACACCTTTCTTTCGTAAGAATTCTCTAGCTTCTGCTTCATTTGAGAATTGCTTAAATGTCCACGTTTCAAAGTTACGATCTTTGTTTGTTCCCTGTAAGAAAAATAAAAAATGAAATTTTCTTACACGCTAAGTCACTATTGTTTCTTTTCGAAAAAATATGTGAGTGGTACAAAATTTCAGAATTGCAAGAAACATTGGAAACATTTTTTGCATATTGAAAAGCTTTTTCCTCTGATATGTAAACATCATAAACAGACCGAAAAAATTGACGTAGGCAGAATTTTTAAACCCAGATGCGGATCGAAAAGCATCAATCAGAAAGTAGCGCTAAATTGGCATTGTGTTTTAAACACCAATCAGCTTGCGGTATACAACGAGATGACCAATAGGATTAATTGAAGAGTTCAATTAAGAAAATGAATTCTTTCTGTCTACACAGAACCGGCCTTTTGGTTTTGATGTGGACAAATGAGATGAAATAAGGATCTAACTCTGCCAATTATTCAAAAACAACACTCGTAATTTTCTGCACACTCTGGGTGATCTAGTATTTAATAGCTCCTCGAACATCTAAGCGTAACAACGACGGAGAAGAAGTAAGAAAAACACAAGAGTCACAAGAAACGAGTCAAGGGACAATTGCAAGAATCTTACCTCCCAAACAAGTGAGCATTTATTCATAATAACAACAGCATCATCTTTATTTTGTTTATTTTTCTTTCTTTTTTTGTCAACTTCATCCTCTTCCCATTTGATTCTGTGCAACATAAGACGTTTGAATTTCTTCTGTGCTTTCGGTCCTCCTTCCACTATTACCAAACTCATTGTTTTCAAACAAACAGCTGCACCTGAAAACGATTATAAAACACATTTTAGCATCATCCACAATTACCGACAAAAAATATTTTAGGGAACCTTTCTTTGTCTACAAGAATGCTGGTATGCTGACAAAGACATAGAGGGTGAAGATGACAATGAAGATGATAGTGATAATGATTATGATAATGATGATCCTGATGGCGATAATGAAGACGAGGAATCGATGACGAAAGCATTAATCTTTCAAAAAAACTGCGACAAGCGATCCCACTGATTGTGAGGGCTAGCCTGAGCTAGATCTAGATCTTAACAATGCAAATATGGCAGAATATGACAGAATTTGGGCTACAAGATAAAATGAATGCAACCCCTCGAGCTAGAATAATAGCATACTTATCTTTGGAAACAAAATGCTATTTATTCCCGAATTTTGGTTATAAATTTCAGATTTTTCTGCTATGAAATGTATTATAGCAAAACTGCCTTATGCTTTTCCTGCTCTGAGTTCCCGACCTCCCACAAAGACATTTTTTTACCCATCACTGCATGTTATATCTGTCTACAGTAGAAGTTGAAATTCCTCGATGGATTTGAAGAAATCCTAACTCTAACCCAATGAGATTTCTTATGACGGTGAACTAGGCATTCTACAAGGTATTAGAAATACAAAGCAATAAATGAGAAGAAAACGATACCTGTCATGAAATACTGCTGTGCATTGGCATCAACTTTGAATTTCTTCGCAGGATCTGACAAATCTCTTAATCGATAAATAGCAACATGAACACCAAGATCAGTATCTTCAGTTAATTTCTTTATTTTCTTTGCTTTACGTTCGCCAGGGCTTAACTTTCTTTCTGCATTTGCCTGCTCGTGTGCTCTTAAGAAAGGAAGAGATTAAAAGCGTTAATTTCCTATAAATAAGTTTTCATGGTGATTTTGTGACATTGTTAACGCAAAGGACGTTATCACTTTAGAAAAACTTTGCGATGAGATCAACATTGACGAAATTTCCACTAAACTTTCCATGTAACTCACAATACACTTTTTAATAAACAAGTTGATTCTAAACCTTGCCATTTGCTTAATATCAGATATATTCTCATCCCTCAAAGTTACTTAAGAGTTAAGTAACTCTTAGCATACAGTTGCCAGCCATAGTTATGAAAAAGTCAAATTTAAGCGACTTTCCTCCTACAAAATTTGTTTATATTGACAAGAATGACAACGATGTATTAACAAAAAGATCTGAACCAAAAAGGTAAAAAAGATTTACGAAAGCAAAATATCCCTTATTGTGAAGTTGCTTGCAGTTGTTCGCTGAACCCTATATAGTTGCTGAACATTTTTCCATCCAAACCCTAGTTTAATAGAGAGCTGAATTATTAAGGAAGATAGTCAGAACTAGTAACTTACTTTTGTCTTTGAGCCATCTGAGCACGAACATGAGCTTCAACTTTAGTGGGATCTTGAACAGCTTCACTGGCAAGCACACGCATTAAGTTTGATATCTTCACTGAAAAAGATCAACAGAAAGTAAATCCCCCCTCAAAAACTCCAAAAACTTCCAAAATTATGATTAAATAAGACCCCGGGGACTTAATAGAGCTTTTACGGAGGACAAATTCCGAAAATCAAACTAAATCATACCTTTCGGTGGTGGAGGAGGTATCAATCCAAGCCTGATTTTTTCTTGTTTTTCTTTCTCTTCTCCTTTCCTTCTTTGCATTCTGATTTTCTTTCGCTCTTTCTTTGTTAGAAAGATTTGCAAAGGTGGTGCTTGTTTGGGCTCATCTAAAAAGACGAAATGCACATGAAATTGATGGATAGCTATACGCATTTAACATCAGGCACTTACGATATTCATTCGCAAGCATAGTTTTTTAACAAAGATATTACTTCCAGGACGGAAATATCTGTTTGTTGTCCGAAAATGTCCCTTACATAGAGGTGTACATTAATGGAGGCCTCAAAGTAAAACAAGTCAGAATTTACCATACTGCGAAATGTTGAGAGGAACTCTACATACAACACTGGTCGCAGGACTGATCGCTTGTATCAGGCATGCATGGAAAGCATGGAAGCATTCGTGAGTTATCGGTCACCTCAATAAAACGCTTATCAAAGCTCATTGAGATAATAAGCTGATAGAATAGAATGCTTCATTTTCCGTATCAGTTTAAGACCCTACCTGGTGGTTCTTTCTGAGTTGGGTGTTCCACAAGATTTGTAATTCCACACAGAACTGTTTCATTTTCTTTTATCTGTCTATTAAGATCATCATAAGTTTGATTCGGCAAGATGGCCAAGTCCCACCATTCAGCATCAGGAATTTCTCCATCTAATTCTCGCTTTGGTGCTGCTAAAGCTAATTTCGCTGCTGATGAGATTCCAGTCTTTTTTGCAATCGACTGAATCTGCTTTTGAAGTTTTTCAAGCTGTGCCTAAAAGAGATTCACATTAAGGGTAAGGGCGTGTTTGGGACCAATTCTGTAAACCGTAGACTATGTTGTGGATGCAGTGTTTGGTTGGCACTGAATTTCGACAACTTTCCTTTTCCGCGGAAGAATTGAAAGTCCAACTGTCTTGAACTGTGTGCCAACTAGAAAAAGGACCTAGTCGTAAACTATTTGCTAGAGCACTTATGTCTACATGTCAGTTGCGATAAATTAATTCAACAAAATAGCCAATTAACAGTCGGCAAGTCGGCAACTAGTTCTGACTAAGCCTGGCTTTAAACAGATAAACAGGTACTGCATTACAATTACAAAAAAAAATATAACGTCATTTTCTTCTTACGTTTTTTTTAGGAAAATTTTCAGAAAACTGATAAGCGAGCAACTTCTGAAAAATGTTTAAGATGAATCTCAGGAATAACACTTGCTGATACGAAATAGAATAACTTTAAGGAAGGGTAAGAAAGCTTGCCTTGGCTCTAAGTCGTTGGCCTAATTTCTGAAATTTCCCAGCTTCATGGAACTTGAACGCTTTCTTTGGTCTTTGATTTGCTGCTTCACTAAAAACGTCAACAGAGATCATAACAGAATATCATAAAATCGTTTCAAGAAGATTTAAGAAAGAGCTTTCAGAAATAAGACTTCAAGGTTTTCAGTGAGGGTTGAATGAGCGGTATGCCTGGGAAATTAAGGCATCTGTGATACAAAGACATACAGTACTGTCAGACATACAGTTCATCTGACACTCCTTGGAGTATAATACAGCAGAATAGATCATTTCGGTATGACGTCAGACAGCATTAAAATTTTTCAAAATCACATGATATCGAGTTTTTTATATAAAAATCTTATAAAGCAGCCAAAACTTAGTCTAGGTACAAAGTTTCTCTGTCCTAGCGCTTGTGTTCTTAATTTTTATGAGCATTCAAAGTTCTCGATTTCATAAAGGCTTTGACCGCAAAAAATGAACTTGGTGAAACTTTTTATCCCACACGGTCAAAGCCCTTATAAACTCGCGAACTTTGAACGCTCATAAAAACGATTTTTCAAGCACTGAGGTAGTAAAACTTTGCTCCTAGACTAATTATTGGGTGCTTTATACGATTTTCACATCGAAAAATTGACATCTTGCGATTTCGAAAAATTTTTCTCTACCGAAATGATCTATAGACTGAAATGGTTGGCTACAAAGAAATAAATACTAAAATGCGGATCAAAATGTGCTCATCAGAAGTCTGCAGCTAGATTGGTAGTGTTTTTTTAACACCAGTCAACTCAGAGGATACACCAAGGTAACTAAAAGAATTCTTATTGAAGAGCATTGAGTGAAAAACTCTTACTGTCTCAACAAAACTGGCTTGATGGTTTTCATGAAAAAAGTTTTCAAAGACTCTAAAATGAGGGTGATCAGCCAATATAAGACACAGATGCTTTAGGCACAGTTTCAATAATTAGATGTTCCAGAGGCCATTCACTATATTGTGAAGTTCCTTATATCAGGGGTTCATTACACAGAAATTCAACTTAATAAAAAATTTTTACCTGACTCTTGGATCAAAATGTACACTTTGTTTGAAATCTTCACTTGGCTTTTCGATTTTAAGTTGTTCTCTTTTCTTTTCTCTGATGTTTACTTTAAGTGTTGGCATTCTCTGTGCAAACTGAATGGCTCTGCCTGTTGTGGGATCCACAGTTCGCCCTTGGTCATCAAGAACCACAGCTGTAGGCTTTGTAAATGCAGAAACATCAATTGCTCCAGGCAGATCAGCTGAGCCTTTAACACCAGAAAGCTGAATAATAAAAAAAACTCAAAGACATGGATGATGAACTCCGTGCTAGTCACCGCTTACATAGGTTTGTATAAATTACAAATCTTGCAAAAAACGTTAGGTACACTTACTAGCCCTGGTGTTTTTGAAAGTCTTGCTTGGATTTTTGCTTGCAAATCAGCAGCTTTCTGAGCTTTGTCAGCAGCATCATTCATAAAATATTGCTCTGATCTATCTGCACCATAACTTTGACCATTTGCAAAAGAGGTAAGACCAAGTCTCATTTGCAATGCTACAAAGAATAATACAAATGAATCATTGTCGGTTATTTGCAGCAAAAGTGTTTATTCATAAAAAAATTCACATTTTTTTAAGAAAAATGCAACAGTACCAAGGTTAAAGGATAAGGGTACTCAGACGATATAGGTGGCAAACACTCGTTGCTAGGGACACCCCTTCAAAGACTTCAGAAAAAGAGAAGAAAAACAAATTTAACTGCCCAAAGATAGGCTTGTGCATGGATAGCCCATATAATTGGCAGGAAGATGCGCTATCCTCTACATCATGGAACAGCTGCTTACTACCATCATTTATTATGTTACCACAGGACACATATTAAAATGAATAGCGCATATATAAGGAGAATACTATCCTATCGAGAGCTAAACAGAAAACCCACTGCCTAGAATTATCAGTGGCTTAAAAATATATATTCAACATTGATGGGGTGAAAAGAGGGCGGGGGCAAAGAAAATACAGGTGTAGCATGTACAGAAGTTTCTTCTGTTTCATTATTTCCATATCCCTCAGGGTGTGCACAGACAGATGACACAAGTGGTGGTGTTGCCATGTAGCCAAGGCGTCCTGCTCTCAATTGTGAGGTTGACTGGCTTCTGCCAACTCAGCAGTCCATAATTTTGAAGTAAATAAATCTAGTACCCAGGGTATTTGTTCTAGAATATCAGTCTGGGGGCACAAACAGCTAAACAGCTGCCATAATCCCCAACCTGCATTAACAAATGAAGGTTCCTTGCTTGCACTACCATGCCATTAAGTCTAAAACAACCCCTGCATCCCTTATTTTGAAGCAATATGATTACCAAGCTGCTGTTTTCTTTCTTCAATTTGTTTTTTCATATCAGCAACCATCTTATTGACCTGTGATGCATCAATGATGGAACTTCCATCAAGTGGTTCAGGGACAGTTGGAGGTAGTGGGGCATCATCAACAAGGGCATCTAAACGATTTAATTTCTGTCTTTTCTTTTTTTGTGCTAAATCTAAGCTTCCATCATTTTCTTCACCAAAGACATCTTGAATACTGCGTTTTTCTCTGCCTCCAGCCTTTCCACTCCCATCAGCTAATCTAGTTCTCCTGAAATATGAAGAATTCAGAATCAAAATTTGAAGTAATTAGTGCAACTGCCAGAGATTGCAATGACCTAGATAAGATCTGAGCTCATGACTACTGGCTTACATGCCTATCTCCTGCAACGCCTATTCCTGGTTGGCTATAAATATTGTCATTTTTAAGTGTGATGGTACTCTTGCATGTATGGATAGAAATGGTCAAAGTTAGCAAATGGTACAGATAGGACTTGCGGACTGACAGCTTGACACAGCATTGACATGCATAGCCAGATTTCACACCTTCAAGACCTGTGCAATGTGTCATTTGCCCAGAATGTGAGTCATAATTCTTATACGGCTATATAACTTTTTTGACAAAACGTTGTGATTATGAAGTGTATGTAGAGTTTTTGATAACAAATATGTATGAAGCAGTCAAAACTCAGTGTAGGTGCAAAGTTTTACCGTCTTAGCGCTTCTATTTTTTATTTGAAGAGAGTTCAAAGTTTACCATATAATAAGGGCTTTGACCATTCAGGTTGTAATTTCACCCAAGCACTTGTCAGCGTCAAAGCCCTTATAAAACCCAGTAACTTTGAATGCTCATAAAAGCAGTAGTACCATCACTAGAACATTGAAACTTTGCACCTATACTAAGTTTTAGATGCTTTAATAGTATTAGCATCGAAAACTCAATATCCTGAAGTTTTAAACCAGAGAAGCTAAGCTTATAGCCTTTTGTCAAAAAAGATCTATTCTTAATTGTCCCACAATCTTGAACGTCATTGACTAAAATACATATACACTAACGTGAATCTTTCAATTCTATTGAAAAGATCTTCAACAAATCTAGGTGCTAAATCTTGACCAAGCAGCGCAGAGAGCTGATCTACTGTTTCATCCCTGTCTAATTTCTGTGCAATACAAGACAGAGAAGCCTTCATTACTGCTTTTTCCGGAAACCCAAGACGCTGAGTAACAGTTTCTAAGATAATAGGCTGCAATTCTTCTTGCTCTTTTCGTGATAAAGCCATGTTTTATCACTTTGAACTTGCTTTGTTGAGATATTAGGCCCTAACGTCTTCACTCAGTGAATTCAATCTGCAACTGACAATGCGCATGGGCTAGACTGATTACCTGAATCGTAGTTATCGCTATTGAAATGAGTGCTAGGGCTCACGTTTTCTGCCTCGTTCTCATGTTACCATGGTTACAATGATGTCAACGGTAAGTGGTTGTAATGGCCTAAATCTACCGGGTCTAAAACGCTGTGAAAAACGATGTTTCTGTGTCTTAAAACTTAACTTACTAATTGTTTTGCAGAAAGCTCTTACCAACCCAGCTTTTTCGATATTCTTTCAAAACTTTTTGCGTGATTTAGTACTAAAACGGCTGCCGAACAGGGCTCGTATGTTTTGCTATTTTGCTGAGAGGAGGCAATGAACCAGCCTCGTTTCAATGGGCGCCAACTTTTTGGCGCGGGCCAGTCCAGAAAAAATGAGCTGATGTGGCTCTGAGCGCCGTAAAATGGGCGAGCAAGAAAATGGGCAACTTATGGTCCAGCCGTAAAATGGGCGAGCTGCGATTGCGCGACAAGTCTGACCCGACACTATAGGCCAGCTTCGACTTCTTTCACTCTATGTCTCTTTCACGTAAAATAGGCGAGCATCTATCTAGGCCAAGTTTGAAGTGTTGTTTTTTTCTGCGGCATAAAACAAAAATTAGTTTCAACATACTAAACAAAGAAAATAAAGTGGTACATAAGGACAAAAGACATTATCAATCTCAAAATCATACTCAATCTTTGTATTTTTAAGAGTTTTAGGGGTGGGCGCTTTTAGCCGTAAACCGGAAATGGGCGACTGCCTAGGCCATGTGTTTACATTTTACTAAAGGGTTTTTTGATTCTTGGATGGTGAATTTTATTTACGTTTCGAGGCAAAACAAGTGAAAATAGTAACTGAGAATCATATAAATCTCAAAATCATCCTCAATCTTTGTATTTTCAAGAGTTTTTAAGGGTGGGCTATGATTTACTGGATAGAACTCCAAAGTAAAAGTAGATTTTCTTCAAAGTCATCAATCAATTTCTCGAAACAAGCATAAATTTTTATCTAAGAATCAGTCTACAAGAATCTCAGTGAAAAACATAACATATAGGCAAGGGATATCCAGGTCGCCCATTTTACGGCTGGACCATAAGTCGCCCATTTTCTTGCTCGCCCATTTTACGGCACTCAGAGCCACATGGGTTGGAAAAAATGCCGTAATATTATGAGTCAACATAGGCGACATTCGTACGAGCATGCGCTTTAGATTACTTGACTCATCCAAAAAAGCGCCTGGGCCCGAGTTTTGGCGGGAGGTTTCAGAAAAATCTTGATGGTGTAAACATGGAAAAAGCATGAGCACTAGGAGAGAGATTGATTTATACTGGCCTATGCTGTAATTTGACAACCTACCAGAAAGAGAAACATAGACAGAAAGGACAGCAGAGATAGAAAGACAAAAAAGTAAGATAAAGTGTTATTGAATAAAACTTAGAAAACACAGGTAGGTTGTCACAAATTACAGCTTAGGCCAGTGATCACTCTCTGTGACTGTGTTTCGTTTCCTTAACGGTTTTAAACCAAAATCATTCCACAAATATGTTTCACTGCCATATTTTCCTTATTTTACTGATTTAATAACGAATGTACTATAATATCAAGAAATTTTTTGTCTTCCACAACTTTTGAAAAGGATTTTTCTCAAGTTTGTTTGTTTAAAGGGCACCATGGTGACACCTATTGCAGATATGCAATAGCAGTTTGCAAGAGCAGAGAACTTTAAGAAAAAAAAACGATTCTTTACAAATAAATTACTAATTAACGAATCAGCTTTTGAATATTTCAATATTAAACAAAAAGTGCAATATTACAACCCAGTTGCAACGAAATTTCTTGAGCTGAAAAGTTACCATGAAATGAATTTATAAAAAAGAATCAATTGTTGTTGATGTTTTTGAAAAGATATTCACAGAAACATTTCACTCTGAATGGTGACTGTCTATTGTTTTCAAATATCAAACAAAAAAAAAAATGGAATAAAATTTGTTGAAGTAGAGCAATTTTAACCAAAAAAAAACAAAATATATTTTCCATATTAGCTGAAGGGATTCTAATTTCAGTACAAAGTGCACACTATAACTTCTCTCAACATGACACCCATTCAATTCTAAAATATCTTTCAGCATTAATCCAGCATCAGGACAGCCATATCTTCTGTATCTAATAGTGCTAAAAATTTAGGCAATGTGTTGTTCTATGTTTCAATTAGCTCACAATAGTCTGAAATGCTTAGCTTGTTGGGTTAGCTAGTAATGCATGCCCCTTGATAGCAGGTCCAATAACAAGTGCTCTCATGCACTGAGTATTGGATTTCACAGACACAAAAGATCTTGTATCTTTTTCCAACCATGAAATAGGTAGTAGTGATGATTTATAAAAAAGGAGCAAACATCATTTTTGAATGCAAATGAAGATGCAGGGATCCTGAATCTGAAATTCAAAGGAGGTATATACAGTGTTACAGGAAAAGTCAAATAAAATCTCTAAGTTGCACGACATTCATATAAGTCATCTGCTCAGTGGAAGCAGCAGTAAAACAAATATGGAAAAAAATCCCTGCTAGTTATGTGACAATTTTCTTTCATAACTAGCAGGGACTTGCCTCGAGTGATAAAGCACTAGAGCTAGTACGCAACTTTAGTTGCATTTTTTTCCAAGTAAAACCCAGTGGTTGTTCAAAATAGTTTGAAATCATATTAAAATAAAGGTGGGTGGGTTGTAAAATGCTAGAATTGTTTGGTAACATCATCTCGATTTTTCTCAATCCTTGATGCAAACTGTTGTTACAATGCCTCCAGTGATATAGCACTAGAGCTAGTACGCAACTTTAGTTGCATTTTTTTCCAAGTAAAACCCAGTGGTTGTTCAAAATAGTTTGAAATCATATTAAAATAAAGGTGGGTGGGTTGTAAAATGCTAGAATTGTTTGGTAACATCATCTCGATTTTTCTCAATCCTTGATGCAAACTGTTGTTACAATGCCTCCAGTGATAGAGCACTAGAGCTAGTATGCAACTTTAGTTGCATTTTTTTCTAAGTAAAACCCAGTGGTTGTTCAAAATAGTTTGAAATCATATTAAAATAAAGGTGGGTGGGTTGTAAAATGCTAGAATTGTTTGGTAACATCATCTCAATGTTTCGTAGTCAGAGGTTGAGTTTTAGCAATTTTGACTGTGCGCAGCCAGTAGAACACAGTAGCAAACAGTGGCCTAGGAGGTAAAGTACAGAGATAAATTGACGGCCTTTAACAGCAGATAATGCAGTGAAAGGCCAAAACATGTTTTACTTGTCTTGTCTGTCTTCTTTTGTATAAAGATTGGCGGCTTTCTCTGCAGCTCAACTGCCAATACAAAAAGATGATCACCACACCGCCATTTTCCTCATCTTTGCTTACTTGCGCCGCCGGTGCAACTGGTCAGCAAATACGAATGTCGCCTATGTTTTATAGACTCACTCCATAAGTCCCACTACTTCGCTCGATGTTGTTGTTGTTGTTTTTCAAAATCGCTCAGTGTGGGACTTATGTCCTTACAGCTCTGAAACTGGCAAGCCGCGCCAAAAAATTGGCGTCCCAATCAGATTGCAGCATTTGCCTCAAAAACAATAGGTATTGTTTTTTGAACCAATCAAATGCCTTTAAATCCTGAAACTCCAGAGTGAGGCCGTAGTCTGGATTACTCGGACCGGTCTGGAAAATGTTAAGTTGCTGCGGCCGAAATCAAGACCCAACCGACCCGATTTCAGTGACTTTTTAGCCAAGCTGGTAACAGTAAAATATTTTGGGAGTCAGAAAAGCTTTTATTCTGGCTTCAAGGTAAAAGAAATCGAGCTTTTGCTCAAAGTAACATTGTTTTTCGACCCACTTTAGTTTCGCCGAATTTAGGCCCATCAGAGTCCCGAGCCGAAGTGTCGGCAGACTTAAAGACAAGTTGTGAGTCTTGTAAAACAGATAGAAACAAGCTGAAAACATCATTAGATTCGCTATGAAATTTTACAACAGAATTTGAAATACAAATAGACTCACTCCATAAGTCCCACTACTTCGCTCGATAGTGTTGTTGCTGTTGTCTAAAATCGCTCAGTGTGGGACTTATGTCCTTACAGCTCTGAAACTGGCAAGCCGCGCCAAAAAATTGGCGTCCCAATCAGATTGCAGCATTTGCCTCAAAAACAATAGGTATTGTCTTTTGAACCAATCAAATGCCTTTAAATTCTGAAGCTCCAGAGTGAGGCCGTTGTCTGGATTTTTCGGACTGGTCTGGAAAATGTTAATTTGCTGCGGCCGAAATCAAGACCCAACTGATCCGATTTCAGTGACTTTTTGGCCAAGCTGGTAACAATAAAATATATTGGGAGTCAGAAAAGCTTTTATTCTGGCTTGAAGGCAAAAGAAATCGAGTTTTTAATCAAAGTAACATTATTTTTCGACCCACTTTAGTTTTTCCGAATTTAGGCCCATCAGAGCCCTGAGACGAATGTCGGCAGGCTTAAAGACAAGTTGTGAGTTTTAGAAAAACGATACAAACATGCCGAAAACATCATTAGATTCGCTATAAAATTTTACATCAGAATTTGGAATAAGAATTAGAATTATTTCTATAATAAAATCACTAGAGTCTAAAATGTCCCTGGTCGGTAGCATTCCGACTTTTCCACATACCGGTAAAATGAAAACGAGGCAACTCTTTTTTTGCCAGTTTCAGAGCTGTAAGGACATGAGTCTCTGTTGGAGTGACAAATCAAAATAAGGGGAGCGTAAACTAGAGACTCGTGCTCGTGTAGTGAGTCTAAAAAATTTGCTTCAAGAAAAAGTATGCCTACAGTAAAGTAAACGAAACGTTCAGAAAAGCTCTTACATTAAATTTCACTCTATTTTCCTAATCATTTTCTTATCTTTGAATCAATGCTTCATTCTTTTAGGTGAGGTCTGCAGCAGCTGATCCTTTATCTACAAGTGAATCTGAGAATGATGATGCAGATGATAACAGCGATTCCTCAGATTGTTCATCCCCGTTAGGAGCTGCATATATTTTACCCGTTGATGATGAGTCTGACAAACTTGAAGATAATCTGCAATTAAGAATCAAAGAGGTGTGACATTCTATTTAGAATATAGGGGTTTATATAACTCTGTTCTATACCTAAGTTTGGTTGCTTTTATTGAATCTATTTTCAATCACTCATTAATTCTTACAGCTCGAAGAACAAAATGGAATTCTCAAAAATAAACTTATTCAGGCTGAAAAGAATGCTTTGGATGAGAAAGAGAAGAATAAAAAAAGGTTTGCTTTAATTAATGTGTGCCAGTACCAAAGGTATCTAAAAGGGGGCCATGCCAAGGTGCTCCTTCTTTGAATAATGAGCTCTCTTTTCTTCTAACATGAAAATCCTCTTTAGGTGTCAGGGGGTCCCTTTTCAGCCACTATGAGTTGACCCCCTCAGAAAATTCTGCTTCTTTACCATCAGATACCCTTGTTTTTCTCAAATAAAAGCCATGTAAATGTCACCAAAATGGGTGTGGTCAAGTGCTGTTTTTTTCTAGCCCTTTCTTTTGTAGAGAGTTTCCTATGTCCAGTGATAATTGGCTTCAACCGTTCCATGCTGTGTTGTTTTTAAGCTTCATAATAAGCATTTGTCATTTCTAATTTGCATCAGCCTTGATGGGTGCAATATATATACAGCTGCACTTAGAATCTAAGACATTTACCATAAAATAGCTAATACCCTATTTGAATCCAGCTCTTGCAAAAACTAAGAAAAAACATTCTTTTAAAGAATTGAGAAGTTGGTTGAGGAAGTGCAAATGGCAAAAAGAAAGAATCAGATGAAACAGCAGCATTAGAAAGTGTTGTTCATATGGTTGAAGAAAACTTGCGATTAACCACTGTAAGTTTTTGAAATTTATCATTCCGACTTGTTATTGCTTTCTCTGAAGTTACAAAATTTTAAAGTTGAATAATTTTTCAACTTTAGCAACGAGCTTTGAAAGCAGAGGCAACAGTCGCAAAGTTAAAAGACGAAATAAAATTTCTAAAGGTAAAAAGTTTTTATTTTTTGTTTCTAGGTTCTAAGCTACGTTTCCTTCGATACCATATTAAAACTCAGCTAGTTTCATAAAGGAAAACACGCTCCAGAAGGCGAAGTTATCTCGTTCCGCCACCTTGTTATTTCGCTTAGTTGCGTCATGAATTACGGGCAGATTGCAAGCGATGCAAAACGCGTGATGCCTTCCACATTACGGATCTTATGAACAATAAAGACTACAACTGATATGGCTGTTCTTAAAAAAGTAGTTTAGCTGTAGCTGCCTTTTGCCGCTGTATGAGGTATTGGCGTAACAGCGACATGCTGCAAGCAACTATCCGCTTAGGTGAACAGTTTGCCGTTGACGGCCGACCGGTAGCCTGCGGTGCCGTTGGCCTAACGAAATGGAGAGTGATTTGATCTTGATGTAACTTTGTCTCATCTAGGAGGATTCGATACCTCGATCAAAATATATGCAATTATTAGAAGAATATGAATATGGAATGGAATCGATTCGACAGAAATCAAGAGATACAGCCAAAATGATGCGTGTGGCGTCTAATAAAACGGAACCATTAATCAAGTATGTTTCCTTTCATCTTATTTTGATGGAAATCTCAAACACCGCTCACTGTTTCTTCGGAATCCCTTAGAAACTCATATACATCCTTGTCTTGTAGCCAAAACCTGGTACGCTATTAATCCTAGGTACAAAAGTAAATTATTAAATAGCTAGCATAACTATAAACGCGGAATCGGATAACCTTGCAACTATCTAACCTTTTAGGGGTGTAAGGCTCTTCCTGACACCGTATCAGAAACATAATAATCACCGCTTATTATGACATGGCTTTGATATTTATCGGGGCAATGCTTCGGGAGAGCTCCGTCTCCCATCATCGGCCGATGAGAAATGTGGCCATAAGTTATTGACCATTGATGGGACACGGAATCTCCTGAAAAGTTGCCCCAATGAATAAATATCAATAACTTGTCATTATAAGCGGTGATTATCGTGTCATATATGCTCTCAAGAATATGCTAGGCAAGGCCTTTAGACTTCATGCCAAGGCTATGTCATCATGACCGGTGACGCAAATACCCAGATCTAATGTTATACCTTTGTCCAAGCAATCACCCACGTTTACAGGAATAACATTCAACCGTTAGTTGAGAATAAGCAATTACTTGAAAATTTATTTTTGAATTAAACGCACAGGACATAAATACTGTATGCTTGTCTTGTTTTAGAGAACTGCTTTCGGGAGTATCATCACTTCGGTTCTTTGCAGAACAATTTGAACATATTGATAAAATTGCAGAAGTCGATCCAACTAGGGACAGGGTTGTCTGAGTCATATCGCTTTTTAAAATTTATAGTCAGTGTACTTCACTTATCTGTAAATATCAATGAAATCATAAATTATTTTGAAGTATTTTTGTTTATGAGTAAGAGTGAATGATATAAAGAGTAAATAGGAACAACTTTCGATGCAAGCTACCTTTTTTCCTGCGTTTTCTCTTACTCTCTGCAAAAACATTCTGAAAATTAAAGAAAAGTTTTTCAATCTGACATTACATTCGATAGAAATTTGGTCAGAATCTCACAGAAAAACTAAAATCATGCACCTAAATACGTGAAATTAAAACCAATTAAACTTGCCACTTCCAAAGTATTATTAATGACAATTTCCAGCGAATTCTTTGTTCCATCAGCATCAAATCTTCAAAAGTTTCCAAAATGCCAGCAAAAATTGTCAATTGTTTGACTGTTCATATTTGAGGAAAGGCGCTTGGATTTCTTCGAGTTAGCAAAATATGAAAAACCCAGTTGTGGATTAGTTTGGTTGTGCAGTTGCGGAAATATGACGCTGTTGGTACCGTGTTTTCCCGAATAATCGCTCCATTACGATTTAGCTGCCTTGGTCCCTGGCACCCCCTTTAAAAGTGTATGTTAGGACATCTTCATAGGTGCAATCGCATCACTTAACCCACAAGTACATCTTCATCCGGAAAATTTAATTAATCTCTTCCAGATCTTCCAGAAAGAAACATACTTGGACACAAATTCTCTCCATGTCGAAAGATTCGAAGCAAATAAAGAATCAGTGATGCACTGTGTCAAACGTGCTTTCGCACGTAGCTATGTTCAACGTTTTCTGAAAAGTGTAAAGGGCGTTGCAAGAAAATTTTTTTCAAAACTTCCAATTTTGTGCAGTTATAAAATTTCTCTCTGTTTATTTCGTAAAGGGAGTCCTGGTCCACCGAACCGTATCAACGCCAACGGCAGAATCTTGCTTTGTTGCAGGTTGTAGAAGTCAACAATCTAAAAACTCTGTAACGAATTTCATTTGAATAAATATTAATGTACAATGGATGGTAATAGCTACATTGAAAAGTATGAGCTACCGAAATTTCTCATAAACGTTTCTAAAGGAGAAGCGCAAAATTTTGAAAATATATATTCTTGTTAATAGCTAAAATTCTCAACACAAGCGTAATTTATTATTAGAAAAACAGCGACCAGCAAAAAGCGTAAAAATTCTAACGAAAATTGTATTAACAACGCCAAAATATAAATACGAAGGGGAATTCTTGATAGAGATGCAAAAAAGACACTACTAAGTTGAGCTGACAGAAATTCCTCACGGGAACGTTACTAGCTATAATGTTGCTTGAAAGAGTTAATAGCGGAAACATATTTGGACATACTTAAACGATTTTTTCTCCTGACACTCCCCAGAGTACAAACGTCAGAAACAGACCGAAACAATTGCCTAAAGTGTACCCGGAATAGCTTTTGCAATGAATTTATACCCAGCTGTGGGTCGAAATGCACCAATCAGAAAGTGAAACCGAATTGGCAGTGTTTTCAACACCAATCAGCTTGCGAGATAAAGCGAGAAGACCAATAAGACAAGTCGTCCTTTCTGTTACTTGAACATTCAATACATGCAGTACTGCTGAAAAATACCCCCCGAAAGGGCCACTTCGATGAACATAAACAGAAAATCAGCTACTCTTAGACTATAGTCAATAGAAAAGACTATTGACTATGCCTAGCCTAGACCGAGCTTATACTTCAGGCCGAAAGGTAACCAGTTTTATCTCGAAGACCTGAGAATATATATGTGGAGATTTGAGGGAGACAACGAAGTTTCAAGATAAGTTTAAGTCGTTGTTCTCTAAAGATCCCGTTCAAAGGAGACGAGAATTCGAGATCTAGTTTTGGAGATAATGGTCGCTTTTCAAGAAGTCATTATTGAGGAACAAGGACGGTTTTTTTGAAGATACCATCTACTTTTCCCAAACAAGCAGGATCGAGGTAGCAACTGTAAAACCGAAAAATCCTTTCCTAACAATTGCAATATTAAAACATTTAATTTGATAACAAAATACAAATACTTATTCCAATTCAACTAGTTTCATTCAATTGTCTTTAAAATTCAGCAAATCTAAAGTTCAAATGAGGATAAAGATTTCAATTTGTCATTCTCTTGAAATTTCCTTGCTGTTTCTGGTGTAAGTAAATGAATGGATGATTTTGGTCTTATTTTGTGTTTATCTTTAGATTGTTTCTCGAATTCTTCATCAGATTCATTCCTACAAGATCGAGAAATCGTGTCTCAAGAAGAACATTTAGATTCCATTTACACGAGAGATAAAGATACGGATCCAAAAGATCCAAACCTTTCGGCTTCGGGTACGATATGTGTACGATTTCATTCCGTGTACAGGGGGACGAACCGGGAACGGATCCAAATGGATTCGCTTTTCTAACGTACCCCAAAACAACACGTTTTTATTTTATAAGCCTGGAAAGTTTTTCACAGACCTACAAACATATACACGGGTTTTTTGGGCCAGTATTTAAACTTTCTTAGATATTTCATGTTTTCAGTACTAAAACTTTCTTGTGACTTTCTTAGCCAAAATTTTAGAATGCAGTATTTCTGCGAATGCACAGTTTAAGGCACTGTATACATTGCACGAATACCACGTTTTTCATAGAAAATAATCATTAGACTCGTTTAATAGCAAGATGAGCGACTGAACAGAAGAGCGAAAATAACATACAGAACATTAAGAGTGAAAATATGAAACAGATTCTGCTCTGAGAACTTTCTGAAATTTCAAGGATCCAGTATTAAACGTTCTTAAGTTTTTAACATGTTGAGCACTTCTCTCTTACAAACCATTTTCTTATTAAAAAACGTGTACAAACATAGAATATAGATAAAACATGAAATATTCAAAAAATTTGAATACCGTTCTCAGCCTTCGTCTTGTTTCAGGGGTGAAATCAGCACTATCATTTTTATCAATTGATTCGAATCGTGCTTTCCAACCATCATCTTTATTTCGCCGAATTATTCCAGAAACAACATGAAGATTTGGATCTGAAAAAGATCAATAGCTTCAGCTAAAGTTCCCCAATTGACAAAGAATAATCACCGTACTTCCTTTAATCAGCCCCCTCTCTCGAATAAGCGCCCCCCCTTAGGACTGAGATGCAGAGTCTGCTCCCACACTCTGTTTTGAACTCTGATGTTAAGAAAGCTCTCGAAGGAAGGAATTGCAAGAGATCTACGTTAAATGCTTGCAATGCCTCGTTTTCTTTAGAATATCAATTTATTCACGGAATCCAAATAAGCGCCTCCACCTCGAGATAGGTTCTTTTATAAGCGCCGAGGGCGAGAAGATACGGTATGCGGCTAAATAAGAGATCTAAACCACGTACAATATTATAAAAAGCTAAAAACGATTCTAAAGCTGTTATCAACATCAACGCGAGTATTGACCTTCACGTTAATTTCAAGCTATTCCGAGTAGTTAGGTGGTCTGGGTTTTTCACAACGATCACGCCAGGTGTCAATATTCTTACATATTATTACAATAAAAAGTTCCCGGATGAGGAAAGGAAATTTTGACGGAGGGATCTTTCTCTGCTGTCTTTTATTTTTTTTACTCATCTTTCTTACTTATATATTACTTTATAAGAAGCAGAGAGATCCCGAAAAACAAAGAAAACATCGAGCTCTATATATAAAATTGATATTGAACATAAAGATATGCCATACATTATGTTATAGTTTTTAATAAACCGATGATAAACTATTAAATCTTTCTTAAATCTATAAATCAGTTTAAAACCACAAAAAGTTATTGACGTTTTTAGGTTCTTAAAATACTATAACGTATAACATTAGTAAATTTGATTATAAGTAATAAAGAAAATCAAACGTTAAAGAACGTTGTCGTTTCTTTAAACCCCTGTTACACGATAAAATTTTACTTAAGAATCGATAAGCATCGACCGCATCTTCATGCGTAAACTAAATGACACATTTACCTTTATTTAGCGACCGTTGCAAGGAAGTTTCACGACAAGTATAGAACAGAACTGATTTTTATCCCCAGGCAACAGTTTGCAACGAAAACGTTGCAAATCATATCTTATAGCTAAAACCCTGTAGTGCACCTTAACTCGCAACGCAGGGGCAAGCAAGTTTCATGAAAAGCTTTCCCCCAAACGGCGATTGCTAGTAATCTCAGTTTTTCTGGGAATATACACACAACGGAAGAACTCAAAATTAATCTATAATTTCCTTTTAGCTTCAATACATTTAATTTAGTTATAAATAGTTTGACACGGTTAGGCACACGAACGAAAAACACGCAAAAAATGAACAGATACACGCAAACACACGCTATTCTTCAACAATAGTCGATCCTCTCATCAATGTCTTTGATATTTTTCTTATTTTCTTCTGATCTTGTTCAAAATGAAAGCTTGCGTGTATCACTGGTTTCGCATCGGGATCTATAGCCAGGAAAAATTTATCCGTATTTCAGAGATGGTGCAAAATTGACGCTTTATACGATAATATGTAGGAATATATGTGCATATAGTTTAACATTATGGATTGTATTTAACGTCTGTTCTAAATATATGAAAGATGCAATTTTTAAATAAATGAATAGAAAATGTTAAATAAATGAATAAAAAGCAATGTTCATTTGTTGATAAAATTAAAAAAACTTAGCACGTTAACATAAAAACTGATCTCACACTTATGTATGCATTACTTACTTTACAACTCATGACAAGGCTGCTGAGACAAGGATTTTGGAGATGCTTGCAAGTTAAAACGTACAGAACAGAAAACACACTACCGACATCGAACAGACATCACAAAGCCCCCTTGGTCTTTGCCAGCATATGTACGTAGCCCTCTTGTAAATAACGTACAATACAGCGACAAATTTAAAATAGTTGGATTCAGATATATATTTCCCAAAGGGGAAGCCAATGAAAGACAGCTATAACTGTTCATATGAGGAGGGACGGGGTTTCTAAGGCTCGATAGTCTAAAAACGTTTCTAACAGCACTGTAGTAATCTTGTGTTCAAGAAACTTAATACATACCAAAATACTTTATAAACGATTTATATTTTATAAAATTCGATTAAATTGAAATTGGCGTTCAAATTGTAATAGACTAATACTTTATCAAATATAGAATATGATTTATATTTAAGTATATTTGTATTATTGTATATATCCAAAATGATGAATGATCGACGAAAACTTAATCAAAACAGAAAATCACTTTGAGAAGAAGAAATACTAGTATGTTCAGCTGAATGTAACTTCAAAGCAGTGTCACTAAGACTGCGCCTCCACAGTGCCTTATCTGCTTTGATCTTTGCTTGCAACTTGGGACTCAAGGTCACATTCGAGTATCTGCGAATTGGTTTTGAGGAATCTGCGTCAAACATGTCGAACAAAATTAACATTTTCAACAGAGCAATAAAATGGCGACCAATATCAATCATGGTTCAATCAGCGATTCGACCGATTACTAAATCATAACAATCAAACAGTGAGATCAGCAAGCATTTTCAATTCAAAATATCGATTCAAAATTGATTCAATTAATCAATCAAATCATCACTCATCACAATCAAGAAATCAAGTAATCAAAATTCATTAACCATTCAGTTAGCAAAATCAGAGAAGATGTTATCACTCGATCACTCAGTCCGTCAATCAATTAATCAATCAATCAATCGTGAGAATCATCTAAACGTTGATTAATCAGATTGTCAATCAGTCATATCGTCACTAAATCAATCAAACAATCATGCAACAGAGAAGTACAGTAATTACCAAAAGATAATGTTTATTACCAAGTCGGAGCAATAATTAGTCACTCAATTATAGAAATCAATCAAAAGATTAGATCATTAAGCAGCAACACAGTTGGATCAGCCATCACTTAATCATTAAATACTTGAATTGGCCAATGAATTAAAGTATCAATCAACCAATCAATCCATCAATCAATCAATCAATCAATCAAGAAAAGGGCGAATTAATCAACCATCCAGATAGTGGAATCAGCGACACTTCAATTTCGACTGAAACAACTGAAGTTCATATTACAAAGAATAGCCTTGTTAAAAAGTCGTGAAATCATTCAAATCATCAATTAATCATGTAGGGAATCAACACAATCATTCATTTAATCAATTAACCAAGCCATCAAATAGTACTAATCAACCAACAAGCACATATTCAATCAAAACACTGATAACGAATCAGCAAAACAACCAAGCAATCAAGTGAGCAAGCAGTTAGTCATCACGTTAATCAGTCAGTCATTAAATCATCATAAGCTTATTATATTGTTGGTCAATCATTGATCATCAGGTTATTTCTTATTTGCTAATCAAAACGACCATTAACTTTAGTGTTCTTTGATGTTATTTCATCAATTAAAACAAATTAGTGTTCATTAATGTTATCTGTTCATGTATGAAATTTGATGATGATTATATAGAATTAAACAGGATTGTTGAAACATCACATATAACATGGTTAATAAATGTAATGGATTAATCGAGTTAGTAATCTCTAGAACATGTTACATTCTTTAAGCAAGCAACAAAATTGCATGAAGAGTAGAGAGAACCCCGTGTCAATTAACGTTTGCATTAAAACATAGCCTCTTAGCCTGCGCGCAGACTCAGACACTTTCAAGAGTGTAGAGTCTGCGAATTAAAGTCGAAAAGCTTGTTCCGCTGACTCAGCAAAAGCATAACCTCGATTTCATTTCAAGCGGCAATGCGGCAATGGCGCTCCGTTGACGGGTTTAGTTGCGGTGTAAATTGGAAATGGAAAAGCACATGTCCATTTTACTTGATATCGATCGGCTCGATTTGATCTCTGAGTTATAAAAGTGAGTGAAACTATGGCTTGTATACTGTGTCATTCCACTCTTTCTTCGAGTAAATCTTGGGATTACAATCTCATCGATGGTAAGAGGCAATTCAATGTCAGAGATGCACTGCAAAAGTTTGAAGTTGCTATCCTGCCAACTTCGAAGTACATTTGCAAAGCGTGTCTCCGGCATTTAGTCAAAATCGATAATGCTCGAAACCGAGTAAAAGAATTAGAAAACGAAGTTCTGGAAAAGTATTTCAGAGGAGCTAAACAGCGTGGGATCCAAGAAGAAGACAGGTCTTCAAGAAGATCTCTTTTTCCTGAAGAAAACGTGGAAGAAGCAAGAGCCGCGGAAAGCTGTAGGCCTAGGCCTACGCCATCGCCATGCACTGATGTTAACCCAGTCCCAGTGTTGCCGCTCCTTTCTCCTATCAGAGAAGAACAACGTTGCTTGACAGACCCAGGATCAGTGACAGTACTGGCAAGCACACCTTTATTTGAAGAAAGAAAAGGTGCTAACCAGAGAAGCCACTTGAATCTGGACGCTCTTGCAAGATGTTGGTCAACAGTCCAGGAAAGAAGAAAATTAATTCCCGTGTATTAGGAACTAGCTGTTTGTGCTTGACGAAGAAGGAGGAGGTAATGGAGTTCTCGTTTGAGAAGCTTGACTGTGAGCTGCAGGATAGAGCACCCTTAATGAGGTCAGCTCTTATGGCTATGAGTAGGAGGAAAAGCAAGAGAAGAGATGATGACTTGTTCTTCATGCCTGTGGTTGGTATGGCAGCTGCTGTTTGTCTCAAAAACCGATCCAGGCACATGACTGTGGTTCAGCTTCTTCTCTCTCTGATGATGCAGCACTCTGGATTCATGGTAAGACAAAGTTCCCAGTTGCAATCCAAAATAAATGACCTTTATATCTGTTATTTGATAATTTGCACTGATTTTTTTCTTATTTTTTAACATGCTACATTAATCAGATTGAGCTGTGTCAGGCTAGCAGTCTTCCACACATTCCTATACAAGAAGATGAATGAGTTTGGGAAGGATCATCTCAAAGATATCCTGTTGAACAGAAAGTCAGAAGGAGAAGCTTTGCATAGCCGTAGTGATCCATTGGTTAACATTGGTGCAGCACCTGATACTTGACGAAAGTTAGTCATCGACAACTTCAATTACACATCTGAGCCACATGAAATGATCAAGGATCGTCAGAATAAACTGGTTAATTGGGTTGGTTTGATGATTACCGAAAAAAGAATACCAGGACAATGTCTCAGTGCTGTGAAACCAAGTGTTGATCGCCTGTTGCATATGGAAAATGGTCTCTTTCTACCTAGTGGCATTGAGCGCTCAAATCAAAGAAGGGACTATGTCAATCTTTGTGGGCGTATTGCTGTTGAGCACCTGAAGTGTTTGGATGTGTTGAAAGATGTGGCTGTGCAACATATACCACATACCACATAGATTATCATCTGAAACAATTCAACCAACCAACACTGTAAGTTTTTTAATGTATATCTTGCATCCAAAAACCTTAGAATTTTAAGCAATTTTCTATTTTATGTTTATTTATACATTTAGATATTTGCTGAAATGATATATAAAAATGAAAACGACAGTAGTGGAATTCAGGCTGTAATGACTCATCTGCATGGATATGTTGCATTTTCTGGTGAAGATGATTCTTTGGTGTTTGACAGACAAGGAATTGTTGGAGACCAACTCACAATTCAACGTGGCATCAGCACACTTCTGCAGCTTGAACATGGTTTTACTGCTCAAGAGAGGCTTGATGGTCTTCACATGGAAGTCGCTGATTTTCATGGTGGTATGAAATTTTTACAGGTGAGAATATAAATCCTTAAACATTCTTCACAATTACTGATTGCGATAATGCTAGCAGACATGAAAAAAATGTTCTTGACAATTCATTATCATGAATAATTCCAGCCACTGCCCAACATTTGCCATGGGCTACCCAAAATTGGGCTAGTTACCTTTTGCAGGCTGTCTACTTATGGCTTGGAAAGAGTTGCCTGACCAGAAAATTCTTTGAGGAAGAGCATGTGACTACTCATGATTTCCCACTTGTATCTACTTCTTTGTTACTCAGGTGGCAATCACTGAAAAGCTTTGTTCAATTTGCTTTGTAGCTGTGATAATAGTGTTTGGGTTTTTGCCAGTGAAAATGAGTACATAAGCAAATATGTATTCTTGGAACTGACATTCACCTTCTTTTAATTTATCTGTTTATTTCAAAATATTTATGACATCTCATTTTCCTTCTAGCTTGCTTATGACAATTTCTATAAGCCCAATGCGGCATCTGATAAGTGCACCATGTTTGCTGACAAAGTCATCATTAATCGACGAAACGTCAACACCGATGTCAGTAGAAAGGTTGATGGTTGCAAGAAATTCTTCCTCTTAGAAGTACATGCAAGAATCATTGCTGCATTCTGTGAAATTCTGAATGTATCATCACTGGATGACTGCACATCTGACAACAGCCTTCTGCAAAATATTGAAAAAGCCACTAAGAGAGAGAAGCAAGAGATCTTGAAGAGAATTTCAGAAAAAGTAGTGGATACTTTTATTGTCAGAGATGAAAGAAACTCGAAGATCATAGAGCAGCAAGCTTATGAAGACTGGCTGGTGGCAAGCAACAAAAGAAATGAAGATGGTGAATATCTTTGTCGATATGCAGATTGTACAAAGACATTCAAATTTGATGGAAAACGCAGAATAGATCACGAAAAGACACAGTCTGCACAAGGAAATAGCTGTCATTTCCAGTACTGAAGTGTAGGATGACATGTTCAACTATCAGTGCTCATTGCTGGATTTGGGTTTAGTGATTGTAAACTTTTTCGATGCTATTTCGGAAGGAGATGGGATGAGAAATGTGCGCTGTTGGAAATTTATGCTGCCATACCTGAAGCAAGATGGAGCAAGGAGCAGAAAATACTCATTGGAAGCTCTTTACCTCTTGTGTCAAATATATGCCATTCTGTCTCCAAGAGATGCTCATCGACTGATCTGGAACAGATTTTGTAAGAAGAAGGCCTGCAGTGGTGGAAATATACCCTCGATCTAGCACTAGAGCATTTCAACAATTTGTTAAAAAATGTTGTGAAAAATCTGGGGCCTAATTCCACCAACCAAAAAGTGATTGACCGCTATTGCAAAGCACTTACAGTTAACAAACAGCTCCTTGAAAATTTTGATGCTAGCTGCAAGGAAATCAGACGATCTGGCAAGCATGTTGAGGCCAACCTGACAAACGACCTAAAGAAGATTTTGCATGAGCTGATTGACCAGAAAGCACTAACAGTGACACCTGGAAGGAAGTATGATGGCTTTATCAATGTTCCGCCAACTTTGCTTGCTGGTTTTGACGTTCATGACATGCACAAATGGATTCAGGATCACAAAAAGCTGGTAAAGAACCATAAGGCAGGTAGATAAATCCTGCATTCAGGTTTGTTTTTTTTCTGCCACATTCAGAGTTATGCAACAAAGGAAATCCATTATAGTTTTCATTACTGAAATTTTATTACTGATTTCCTTGTAACTTGTATTAAATAATTGTTTTTCTTGTTATCTTCATTTCATAATTTGTTAATATCATTTTCATTCATTTTCCTATTATTGTTTCTGTTCTTATCATTACTATTATTGCTATTATTGTTATTATTTTCATTATTATTATTACTATTATTATTATTTTTATTAAGAATTATCATCATAACTATTATTATTATTGTTACTATTATTACTGTTACTATTATTACTATTATCAATATGACTACCATTACTACAATTATTATAAGCATTACCATATGATCTATGTAAGTTATTATTACTATTATTAGTATTGATTTCACAGTAACTATGTTTTGTTTTTATTTTTATTGATAGGGTCATTGCTGTTGAAATTCTTTTGTTTTCGGATATATTGGTATGGAAAATGTGTTCTAAAACCACAAATACCTTTGAGTTTGCAAATTTCAAGTAACAAAACCTCTACAACCAGAACCCTGATAACCACATTATGGAATTGTTTCTGAACAATAATGAAGCAATTTAGTTGTAAAATCATTTTCCTTCTGTCCATACAGATGACATACAGTCATTTTTTGATTGACGTCCTTTATTCCCTGAAAGTCTCATTTTGTTCATTTGATCTGGTTAACGACTGGATTGAAGAGGGTTTGGAGAAGGAAGTTCATTATTATTGTTATTAGTATTGCAGTTATGGCCATTATTATCATCAGCTCTTTCAGTTATCAACCATGATTTTTTGCCGAGCTTTTCCGTTTGATTGTCGGCATTATTATTCTAATTGGATTACTGCAAGCTCTGAGTTAGTTTTAAAGTAGAATAAATTTTCTATTTGTGACTTGAGGACATACATTTTGCAAGTTTATGTCCTCAAGTTACCTAGGAATTACTTGTGTTACACATAAGAAGGACATTGCAAGCTCCCCAACTTTTGATAGTGACTCCCCATTGTGGTGAAATAATGCGTACCATTGTCTGGAACTTTGATCACAATAACTTACCTTTTCAAACCCAACAGCACTTCTTATGTGTGGCATAAAACTGTATCGTATTTAGTATTTATGTTAATCTGTTTTCTTAAGTGTTTGTTGCATGTAAACATTCAATTCATGTAAACTTGCATTCATGGTAAGTATCAGTTCGTTTTTTCTTTTTCGTGTTTTTGCGTGAGAGAATTTTGGATAATCTGTTGCATGCCTATTTATAGACAGTAAGCCTTAAGGCAAGGTGAAAGTGTTCTTTCCTATATCTATATTTTGATGTTGTATACTCCTCATTTGAGTCGGAAAACTTTAATTTCGTTTAATCTGGTCAGAAGAGAATCAACTTTCATTTTGTCTTCATAAGCCCCTTTACAATGTATGATTTATGTACTGTATGTTATGGATATATTATTTAAATACACTGGTTACATACATTCTCTATCTTTCCCTGCCTGTGTTTTTTTGAATTTCAAACCTTTCCAGTGATCAAGCTCATCAAGCTCGAAAAAAGATAAATCCTGGAAATAAAATAAATATGTACACGCAAATAATGGATTGATGTGTTTTAATGACAATTTAACATTTACCAATAATGTACAATTAACAAATTTAAGATTCAGAAGAAGCGTATCTATATACTTTTAGTGTATGTATGCAAATTCAGAACAGAAATCTTCACATTAAAAATTTGTCAATTCTAATTACAAATTTCCAATTGAAAGAGAATGAAAATCAGGAAAAGAAAATAACAAGCACTAGACCAAATGTCATTTACGAACATAAGGAAAAAACGAACTGATACTTACCATGAATGCAAGTTTACATGAATTGAATGTTTACATGCAACAAACACTTAAGAAAACAGATTAACATAAATACTAAATACGATACA
Organism: Chrysaora quinquecirrha; assembly: GCA_014526335.1. Classification (NCBI taxonomy): domain Eukaryota; kingdom Metazoa; phylum Cnidaria; class Scyphozoa; order Semaeostomeae; family Pelagiidae; genus Chrysaora; species Chrysaora quinquecirrha. The sequence continues at coordinate 1,867,787 of JACTAT010000052.1, read as the reverse complement.
GTTTTATGCTACACATAAGAAGTGCTGTTGGGTTGGAAAAGGTAAGTTATTGTGATCAAAGTTCCAGACAATGGTACGCATTATTTCACCACAATGGGGAGTCAATATCAAAAGTTGGGGAGCTTGCAATGTCCTTCTTATGTGTAACACAAGTAATTCCTAGGTAACTTGAGGACATAAACTTGCAAAATGTATGTCCTCAAGTCACAAATAGAAATTTTATTCTACTTTAAAAACTAACTCAGAGCTTGCCGATCATGTATCATGTTGGGTCCAAGGAAATCAATGGATCTGAAATGGTATATACTTCATATGATATGTAAAGCGTTTATCAAACTGTGTTGAAAAGATGACTCAACATGATTCAGGGTCAACAGAAGTAACAATATTACCATTTCATACTTCAAAAACTAGCTAATGCTAAGTTTACAGACTTTGTTACAACTTCAAAAGCTCTGCCAGCACATTCACAAATTTCATTTTCCATAAAACTCAAATCGTCCATAATACATTAATTTGTCCTTGATTTGTCCATGACTAATATTTGTCTATAACTACACATATGCATCATTTAATCACAACAGATGAGAAGCAGTCTTACTACCTATAAAATACATTATACTTCAACATTAATTAGAAATAAATTCAATTCATGTAAACTTGTGCAGCCACCTCCAAGTTTTTAAAAAGCCATCCTAAAAAACTGAGCATGGAATCCAATTTAACAAGAAACTCAAATTCCCAGCCCCTCCCTCCCCCTTCATTCCCACCCCAATTCCCCTTCCCCCATCCCCTTCCCAACCCAAGAATTTTAATTTGATTCCCCCTAACCCACTTTTAACCCAAACCTCCCACCCAGAAAGAATAATCACAATGGGGAAAGCTCATGTAATCCAATTAGAAAATAATGCGGACAATCAAAAGGAAAAGCTCAGCAACCAATCATGGTTGATAACTAAAAGAGCTGATGATAATAATGGCAAGAACAGCAACAATAATAACAATAATAATGATAGTAATAACAACCATGACAATAATAGTAATATTCATGACATAGTTGTGATTATAATGATTATGATAATCATGAGAAATATAGATAAGCATGTATGGTGCTGAAGACTTTACAAAGCCAAAACACAAAAAGTCAAACAGAAGGAGACAGGGCTATGTCATTGAGCTATGCAGCTCAGTGGAAATGGCGTTGACTATCTTAACATATTATAATAGCAATAATAATAATAATAATAATAATAATAATAATAATAATAATAATAATAATAATAATAATAATAATAATAAAAACAGCAGCAATAGTGATAATCTGCACTGTCGGAACAGGGTGAAAATACTAATAATATTAAACATTTGATAAAAATGACAACTTTTCCAATTCTCCAAAACACGTTCCAGACAAACCTTATACAGAATCAGTTGGTAAGAGTGCTATGTAATTTGCAACAGACAGACTAGGTTTATCTGTATTTCTAAAGTAACATCTCGTGCCAATTGATGGTGGACAAGGCTCATCAAAATCATGTATTGGAGTGTGTAACAATTGGAATATTGAGAAATCACTGTTGTCATCACATGTCTCATAATTATTGTCTGCTGAGAAACAATGAAAATATCAGACAACTTACTTCAAATGGTATCCATGGTTTCATCATAATCTGTGTTTGTTTTCACAGCATTGAAATCAATGATGTTGCTCAAAGAAAGGTCTTGTTTTCCAGACTGATCAAGGACTTCCATCGCTTGATCAACATCTTCCATTTGCTCAAAGTCATTGAAAATGCTGATACAGGAATCATCTCGCAGCTGTACCCACTGGTCTTCAAGTTCTTCTTCCATGTTTTCTGCTGCAGGCCCTGTGAAATCTGTTACATCATCCACGTTGACATCTCCAAAAACCTCATTGATAAGAGTAAGGATATTTACAGCATGTTTCATCCTCCAAATTTCAACATGTGAGAGAACATCATCTAGTTCAAACAGCAAATGGCATTTCCTGAGGACTTGATCAACATGGAAGTCTGTGAACTCCAGAATCAGCGATTGATGGGATGAATCTTGCAGGGTAACATCTTGATGATAAGAGTCTTTATAACCAAGTAGTTTCATTCTGAGGACTTCTCTATTCTGTTTGGTAATGATCCTTTCCTTGGACCTCATAGATATCTCCTTCTTTTTCAAGAATGCAAGAAGATTTGAAGAGCAGGAGGATGAACAGGTGCAATCTTTCAAGCAAATATCGCAGCAATGGCATCTAGAGACAGCAGATGGATGTTTTCCAGGAAAATGATCTTGAATGGATTGTCTTCTGCAGGACTCATTAGTCACATACTGTTTCATTTCTGTGCTACAATGACTAGCTAGCAATCCATTGTACAATAGATAACAGTTGCTTTGCTTGTTGTCACGACCAGAACGGCCACATTCTTGAAGATATGCCTCCATTGACTTCGAAGGACCAAAATGGATTACCCTGTTCAGTCCTTTACAGTCAATCCCCATACCAAAAGCAGATGTAACAACAAGGATACGAAGGCAGCTCTCCTCTTTGCGCATTTCACTGAGCACAAGATCTTTCACTGACTTTGGTGAGCCGGCATGAAACATTTGTACAAGCCTAGCAGTTGGTTTCATGGTTGAATCAACAAAGAAATGATCTCCTAACTCGACCTCAAAAGTTTTCCAAATCATTGCACACTGGTTTCTGGTCTGACAGAAAATAACAGTTCTTTCAGTTTCCTTGCCGTTAGAACGTACTTCTTCTATCAGATTGCCAAATATAAATTCCAATTTTGAATCGTTTCCAATGTAGGTTGAGTGGAAAACCAAATTCGTTTTCACTGGACTCTTTTCCACGACATGCGTAGCAACTGCAGATAAGTTCAGTATTCCAAAGATAACTGACCTAGTGTACTTTGAAGCAGTAGCTGTGAATACAGCAATTTTAACAGATTGATGAAGAAGAGCTCTTATTTCACCAACTTGACTGTACCATTTCCTGAATGGTGTACCTTGTGTTGTGCTCAGACCCCTAGAAAAAAGAATGTTCTATAAATTGCTGAATATGCCACACACAAATATAAAATAACACCTTTCTACCTTTATACCTTGCTTCTCCCTCAGTTCTGTTGTCTTTTACCTACATGTAAATTAATATGAAAAAGAACATTATTGGTTATTCTAATACTAATAAAAACTCCATCACTTACCACTGGGCTATACAATGAGCTTCATCAAAAACAACTCCAACACAGTGATTAGCAAAAGATGCACAGTTGAGATACTTTCTCCACCTATTGGTTGCGAGCATCGACTCTGGTGAGATGAAGACCATACTGTAATTGCCTCCCTCTTCGATCTCCTGTAGCACCTCCTCTGACTGATCAGCAAAGATTGCACACGCAGGAATTCCTAGTTCTTTCAAACTGGCAACCTGATCCATCATCAAAGACTGCAGTGGCGATACAACCAGCACTGAACATGTGAACGGAGCTATTTCTAACATAAAGTCAGCAACGAGAGGAATGGCCTGAAATATCAGCGACTTCCCATAGCCCGTAGGAGCACTGAAGTAAAGGTTTTTACCCTTTAAAAAGCAAACGAGTGCTTTCAACTGATCCTCCATCAAGTTTTCGATTTTAAAAATATGTTTAACAAAGTTTAACCCATCGTTAAACCGATCTTCGCTCCAAGCGAGTTCTTTCAATGCATTTGCCTTCGCCATGTTGGATAAAGATAGCAACGCAGCATTCAGCGCGCGGCAAAATCCGCTTTGGATTGTTTTCACGAACCAATCATATTCATAGCTGCCTAGCGAAAAACTGCCAGGTGATCTTATTGGTTAAAAAACAATAGGATAACAAAAGAAAAGGTTTTGAAAACAATAGTCGTTATTTTGGAAACGAGGCGGGAACAAGCTTTTCGACTTTAATTCGCAGACTCTACACTCTTGAAAGTGTCTGAGTCTGCGCGCAGGCTATAGCCTCTTGGCTCTTGATGTTTGAAGATTCCGAAGTCTGGAAAAAAATAAGGCCCTTTTTTCCCAAGCAGCAGAAAAATACGTGCAGGAAAAAAACTTACCCAGAATAAGCGATCTCCCAAGTTTCCCTAAAAATAAATCAAAATTTCCATTAAGCTTCTTTTCTCACATGTATGATCAAATAGAAAGATCTCATATCTTCCATGCTTTCTCACACAAAGTAGCATTATTTATCTTTCAATTTCATTTTCTCAAAAAATTTCTTTCTTTGATAATCAAACATTTTACTCTGCTAAAGCAATAGCTCTGTTCACCCCCCAGCCCGGCCCGGGCTAGTGTGAACGCTTATAGCTCGGGCTCGGCATTTGATTTCTCAATCTGACTCGGCCCCACCTCAAAACCATGGCCTAACCGTCCCTGGCCTCCCAAAAGCTTTAGACGTCCACACTAACCTTGGCAGTTCATATAAACTAGACTGGGCCAGGCCCAAGTTTCATCAAACTGGGGCAAGAATAGGCTAGTTTTTTGTAGTGTGAGCAGGGCTTAAGACTGTTCTCCTAATTCATGGCGGGTGTGATGTTGGAAATAACTTACGTTGTATATCAGCAGCAACCGTGTCTTTGACGAGGTCTTTTGGTTTTCGTCCAGCGTAATCACGCGCGTTTACATCAGCACCTAGATACAGAAGATAAGCACACATTCTTAATCATTCAATCTATTAATCAATTAAATCATCTCAATCAATCAATGAAGCAATCAATCAGAAAATCAGTCAAAAGAAGAAATACAACTGTTGTAATATATATCACCAAGGTAGAACAGGCTGCTAGGAATTTCTTACCATAATCATTAATCAACATCTTAATTATGATATCATGTCCATGCATCGCTGCTAAATGTAACGGAGTATGACCCTGATAAATCAAAGAAAAACAGTAAAATAGAATCCTCTCTAGAGATCAAAGTATAGGATATAAAGTTTTTAATTTCTATAATACTATTGTATAGACAAATAGTATACAATAATTCAATCGAAGGCGGAAACTAGTTCAAATGATTATTGAAAAATAAGATAGCTACAGTTAAACAACATTTCTTAGAGAAGAGTGACTGAAACGAATAACAGAAGAAAAATTATCAAGTACTCACCGCCTAAATGTTTGCAAAAAGAAGCATCGATAAAGATGAAAAAGCATCGTGCATGAAAAAGATATACATTTATCAGAAGATAATTCAGAGCATAATGGGATAAAATGAAGGAGTTAGATAGCTAGGATACAATTTCAAAATAACTGGGGCATGTTAACCCTCCATGAAACAAATCTGGTTTGCTGCCAATATTTAGCAAAGCTTTAAATGCTTGCCTTCCTCAACAGCAAAATTGTCTTTACAATATATTTCAATTTTGGATGAGATTTTAAAATAGATAAGGTACCCTGAAATACAAATTAAAAGGCATATGAAGTCGAGGATAACAGTAATACCCTGATTCGCAACAGGAACAAAAAGGCTACTAGCAATAAAGAGCTAATATTATAAGGAACAAAGGGTACTTCACTCCTCTGTTAAAGCGTGCGAGATTCCCATTGAAACAAAAGTGAGATTCCAAAGAGTGAACTGCCCCTCGATAAGGAATTGATGAATAAGAAACGACATTTCTATAATACTTACATGCTGTCCATGTCAAATCAATAATAAGGAACATGAAAGGAAAGGAGAAACATTAATTAACAATAAATTTTGCAAGCAGTTTAGTCACATCGACTGACACATCTTGCAACAATTTCAATTAACAGGTCAATGGGGAATATTTTGGAATTTGGTATGGTTCTTGCAAAAGATAGCTACTTAAAATGCTTTTCATGCCAAATTTCATTATTTTATCGCCTACGGTTACCAAACTAAGACAAATAACATATAAAATATGGAAAAAATGGAAAATATTATGACAATTTCGTATGATATGATTCCCTCGCAAAGTGCAGCTGCAAAGTGTTGACAAATTCAAGATAAAAGAAGCCTCCAAATCCAATATCTTACACTGCAGACATTAGCTGACATCAGAGAGAAGCAAAAATAATCCAAACTCACCGTTCGAACATTAACGTCAACTTCTGCATCAGCAACTAATCGAACGAGATCTCTTTTGCCAAGTTTTGCGCCCCAGTGCAAAGCAGTCTAAAAGTCAAAACATACCTAGCATTAGAGTAAATAAGACACAGGCAACGGCATGTTTCAAAATGTTTGACAAACAAAGTTTGATCGTTTGGCCAGAGCCTGAAGCTTCTATGGTCTACAGGTCGATAAACTACAAAACATTAAAAATTTCTAAATCGTTCGAATTAAAAAGTAGCTATAATACAAATTGAATACTCACAAACTATGGAAAGCAAGGAACAGCATCATGTAGTGAAGTAAATATGAAAAAAGAAAAAACGTTGATAGGAAGAATGACTGGAATAGGCATGCAAAATTAATAAGAAAAATTTCAATTAGGAATATTTCAAAATGAATTATATGGATTGTATTACAGTATTTATACTCACTCCCTGTTGATAATCAGCAAAACATAACATAAAAAGAAAAAAAGGTTACGTTATTTTGATAGAAAAGAAAGAATTCGAACAGTTTAAAATGCTTAAAGATGACAAGAGCTTAGATCAATCTTAAATTTTCCAAGGCTTCACGTTGGTATCAGGTCAATTTGTCCAACCCCCATTTCGCCCAACTTCCTTTTCGCCCAAGCTGGTCTTTTCGCCCAACATTCTTGGTCGTTTTGCCCAACTAAATTATTTGCTATTTATCACTTGTTTTATCGCTAAAACAGTCATCAAGGCGATATTCGGGGGTTTGGGAGCAGAGCCCCCAATTTTATCGATCAAATAATTGACAATCTATAGGGAAGAAGTTCCCTGTGTCATTTCAGGCTGGGCGAAACGACCATAGCAGGTTGGGCGAAAAAGAAGTTGGGCGAATCGGTGGCTGGGCGAAACGTCTTCACGTTCTAGATCAAGCTGAAAAGTTTAGGCTTTATTGGGCTATGCTGTTTAGTTCTCAGTGAACCACATGTTTGGATGAATGATACCTAGTTTCGTCGAGTGATCAAGGCTGTCAAGGTCAAGACGTTCGTTTGGGGTTAGATCTAAAAAATCGATGACCAACACAAGGATAGATTTTTCCAATTGATGGGGTTTGAACCAATGTCTGCATGATAAGAGAGCCAACGAAAATTCCAATAAGATAACAAGCTCAATGAAATCGTCGAGTAGACAACTCTCCAAGTCATACAGCCTCAAACTCTCCGCCCATTTGGCTTTTGTGTTTCGGCTATGTTGAGCCTTCTTCAGCACAATAACTATTATAGGTATATATTTGTCACGAATGGCGAATACAAGGATAGGTTTTTTCCACAAGTGACATAGGTACCACAATTGGTGTGATTTGAACCCATGACTGCATGGTCAGAGAGACAAAGACGATTCCACTGAGCTAAAGAGCTTAATGAAATCGTCGAGTAACTCTCTGAGTCATACAGCCTCAGACTCTCCTCCCGTTTGGCTTTTGTGTCTCAGCTATGTTGAGCCTTCTTCAGCACAATAACTATTATATATTATATATATTTGTTTTTTGCATGAGTATACCCTTAGCGTGACTATACCCTTTTGCGTGACTATACCCTTTAGCTTGACTATACCCTTTTGCGTGACTATAGGCTACCCTTTTTGCGTAGGTATACCCTTTCTCTAAGTCAACCAATCGGTTAAAAAATATAACTTCAAACAATGCTACTTACCGTAATGAAATCACGTTTTGAGGGTAGATCTGGATTTTTATCCATCATAGAAGCGAGTTGTTGACAATCGCAGAGTGATGCATACATCATCCATTGCTTCTCTTCTTCATTAAACTGAAACATCAAACAAAATATTACTAATTCACAAGAGTGTAGGTGTATCCCGACATGTACTTCTGTTCATAGCATTATTTTGTACTGTACTATATGCACTTCATACAAGTATCATTAGCGAACCACTCGAAATCTGTTTCTGTTCTGTTTCGGCTATGTTGAGCAGTGCGTAATTAATATATCGTTATATAGCTAGATCTAAGACTGAGTTTCAGTGTTATATAGAAAGTAGAGAAATTTCATTACTTTCGGCATTTCGACTGCAATCTATCGACTTGAGCCGGAGTTTCACGAAGTCTCAAAACCAAATCTTTAGAAAGGATTCATCCTCTTCCTCTAGTTAGCTCATAGCTCGTAAAACAATCACTCAAATAATATATCAATAGGTACTATTCAATTTCTTAAGAAATCATTTTGCTGAGCTTCTTTGTACGTAATTCTAAAACGTGCTGAATATGACACCACAGAACAAAGAGGACACGTGTTGACGTCATCGACTGAATGGTAACTTGTTCTGTTTGCGACGCGAAAAAGAGGCTACGGCGCCAAGTGAATCTGATTTGGTCATGTGATTAGGTAGCAATTTTGAGTTTTAAGCGCTAATGATGAATAACAAGGAAAGTTTATTGAAGGGGGATTACCTCGTTATATCCATTCATATCATCGGAACCTACACGAATAAAAATCTTTTTAATAATTCAGACGTACAAGCTGCAAACATATATTTCAACAGGAAAATTGAAAAAGTTCCAAGATAAAAAAATCGGCAAAAAATCGTCAAAAGTATGAAAAACATAGACAGACAAATTGAACGAGAGACCACTCAGCTAAACCTCAGAAACGGAATAAAGTGATCAGCGAGTTCGGGGTTCGAGCCCCAGCTTCGGTAGCGTCATAGCTCACAACCAGGGTCGAGGTCTCGATTAGTTAACCTACTACTGAGATCCTAGCGACTGGTACTAAATACGCCATTTCACCTTAACGCTGCAAAAGCTCTTATCATCTAATGGCTGTAATGGTAATATACTGTAGTAATAGAAAAACAAAGCAATTTGATATTTACCGTCTTCATAATTGAATTCAGCCAGCAACTGCAAAGAAAAAGCGAGCGATCAAATTGTTGGAACAAGCCATCAGCAATAAAGAATTTTGTAACCAAAATATTGTTTAAGCAGAACGAATCAGTAATTGTGCAGACAACCTATCATGAATCAAGTTAAACAATCAATAAGAAATATAGTGAGTCAACAAACAAATGAACCAACGAAAAATCAGTCATTTAAGCAATCAACCAGTCTATCCAACAATCAGTGGATAAATCAATAAATTTACGAAACGATTAGAAACTCAATCAATCATCAATCATTCAATCAATCAATCAATCAGTCAGTCAATCAGTCAATCATTCAATCAATCAGTCAGTCAATCAGTCAATTAATCATTCATTCAATGACTCAATAAGTCAATCAATTAGTCAATCAGCCAATCACTCAATCAGTCAATCAATCAGTCAATCACTCAATCAGTCAGTCAACCAACTAGTCAATCACTCACTCATTCAATCACTTAATCAATAAATCAACCAGTTAATCAGTCAATCACTTAATCAGTCAATCACTCAATCAATCAAGTAATCAGGCAATCAATCATTCAATCAGTTGATCATGCAATCAATCAGTAAATCAATCCATCACTTTATAGTACACTTACTTCATCATCAAGAGAATCAAGGCTCTTTGACAAGTCCCTCACTCTTCCTGCAATGCTTGAGATGACTGACTAAAACATTCAACAATATGATTGATTATCAAATCAAAGTGATATTTAAACACAACAGCTTAAACTAATCAATCTTTTAATCAGTTTTAAAAAGATCAATAAAATACTAACCTGAGAATCCATGCCAATCGCACTGTCAAAGGTAGATGTAGATGATAAAGTGCTATTTGATCCTAGAATTGAATTTCCACTTTGCGAATGTCTTAGTTGCACATCATCAGGTGACAGATTTGGACTTGGTGGACATTCACCATTGCTTTGATCATCTCTTCTTTGAAAAAGTCTACTTACTTTTCGTGGTGTTAGAATTTGCTGATTAACATCTGTTCTGCCTGCATGATTTTTATGCAGAAGAGCATATTTCTCACCCTAGAAAACGAAATAATAAATCAAATATATTAATGTTGATGGAATGTCTGCAAAGACAGGAATGAGGCCATGAAGTAATAAAGCAAAACATCCAACAAGACATCCAACACTGGAGGGGCAAAAGGGCATGGTGTTGTTTAAAAAGCAAGTAACCAAGTAATTCCTGCACCACTTTTACATCAGATTTAGCTTACACAGGAAAACAACCCTGGTGATGATTGGGGGGGGGAGGGGTGACTGCCCCCATGCCTGCTGGCTATGGTACTGTTATAAAGCTTATGAAAACCTCTATAATAAGAGATGATAATTTCCCCGAATAGTTTTATTTGCATGAAGAACATAACATAAGAGAATAAAAATGAAACATCTACTAACATTTTCAATCTTGAATACTGCAATTTTCAGGAGAACATCCTTGAACTCACTTCTGTTTTTTGCTAAAAAATATAATAAAGAAATTAATATTAAAATAATAAGAGGGCCCTTTATTCTGTAATTGATGCACATGAATCAACTGGCTATGCAGCCCTTGTTCCCAACTCTGCCGTGTGGTATGGTTTGGCTGTAGAGCATGTAGCACCAAACTGGAATTTGTGCCATGCACCAAAGCTAAAACAATGGGGCATTGTTTTCTATTGTGATTGCAACAAATTTCGCAGGGAAGTTTCCATACTGCATCATTGTTTTATTGCTTTTGCTTCTTAAATGGTTTTGCAAACCTCTGCACCAGTGGGAAATTTAACATTCCATACATTCTGCTAGGATATTAGATACCTACTCATTCCACCCACGCCCATTTGGAGTTTAAAAGATACAATTAGGTAAACTGCGTCAATGCATTTGGTAATGCTTTCTGTTTTTCCAAGTGAAATAAAAACAAATTTGAACTACTACCAACTTAACTTAAACTACAAACCTTTTAGTTTAGGATCTGTAAGAGGCCTTCGGAAGAAATTTATCAATTCCGAATGTTTAACTTTTCCATCATGATAAATAAGAAAATTTCTGACATTCTGCAGCGTGATCGCATCATCGAGCCCTTCCTCAAAATCCGACTGCGAGGAACAACTTCTCGAAGCCATTATGAAAACTTTCTCGCGTTCTGACCGACTGACTCCGTCTCCTGAAGCGCTGTCTGCTTGATCACTGATAGATGGAAATAAAGCAGTTGTAAACCAAAGAGATAGATCTTTATGTTTGAAATAACTTCGCCCTAACTTATTGTAGCATGTTTGCGAAATGAACAATCGATAAACAAAACCACCCAAGTGCTTTTATGAAACATCAAAATAAATGATGAAATCAATGAATGATGAATTGAATTATTGCTGCACCCACACGAGGCTTAGAGTCCACTCGAGGCTAAGGTCGAATGTTATGGTTGCTGTTGTTGTTGCTGTTTCGGTTGCATGTTCTTTCTTTCTGGTCATGTTTTTTGGTGCCTGTTCTGTTCCTTTGCCTTTCCTTCCCTCGCAAAATGCCTGACGTCTGAGATCTGCAGATCATGGAGCACACAAGAGGTTGGAAAGTTCGTCCGAAGAGGAAAATAACAAAACCTTGTCTTGTAAGTTGATCTAGATTCTGGATGATAAGTTAGGTTGACATGGGAGATGGGATGGGCAACATCAACAACTTCCAATGGTGTCCGACTGTCTGATGAGAGGGCACCAAAGAAGAACTTGCTGATTGGGGGGTCAAAATGGCAGGGCTGGGTCCAGGTCACTACTGGTCACTTGAAGCAGGGGGCATAAAGGATGAAATTTCTGACATCAAACAATGGCATAAAATATTAAACAATAGCTCTATTGTTTAAAGAACAATAGATATATTGTTAAAATTTTGGTATAATTTCTGTCAACACTTAACGGTCAAAAACCATGAGGGGCTGTTCAATCAAATGACGTCACGTCAGAGTTTTACCACCTCCCTCTCCCTTGTCAATCACTGTAGCTGAAAAACTGCCACGTATTGTGACAATACCTGTACCTCCGACCTGCCCCCCTAAAAGGCGTGACATCATTTTTGAACAGCACCTGAGGGATGCTCAATCCTCCCAAGCCCCCATTGGCAGAGGATCCTTCACTCACTATCATCATGCTATCATTTGTGGATGAATACGAAACTTCTGTTTTATGCATGTGTTAGCCAAGTAAATGACCTTCTGTGTGCAGTGAAACCCCAACCCCAACCTGCTTGCTTACTGGGTTTAAATTTGCCTCCATTTCCTCTTCTAGGATTACAGTCAGGTCTTACTTAGAGAAGAAGAACAGGCATTAAAGAAAGCTCTTTATGTTTCCCTGCGTGATACAAAATCAGAAACAGATGCTTCAGCTGCAACAAAAAACGATTTGCTGAACACAAGTGAAAATTTACCAGAACTCAGCAAGTCAGTAGATCAGGATGAATGTCTGAATGTGGACAATCCAGAAATTACAGATAAAAAAACAGTACCAAGAAAAAGAAAAAGGCGTAGAAGAAATGCACCTGAAAAGAAAGCAAAGAAAGAATTGTTTCTAAGTCAACCAGACTCAATCAACGGTATTAATGAAGGAGAAGGAAATACTCATGATCAAGATCAGAGGAAACTCATTAAGAAAATCAAAGAAAGACTCAAAGTTAATCGGAGTGATCAAGAAATTGATAGATCATCAAAACATCTTAAGAATATGTTGCAAGAAAGCAGGAATATTGATGAAACAAGTCAAGATACTGATACAGAAAGGTGAGCAAAGTTTGTATGAAAAGATTTGTTAGTAGGAACTGCTTCTACTTAAAAGCTTTTTTTGTAAGTTTCACTCATGTTTTCTTTTTTCATAATTGTCAAGTTTATTTGTCAACAGATCAAGAAAATGTTTACAAGCTCAAAGAAAGTTTGCTCAGTCCCAGCCATGCAGTCCGAATAGGTATGTATCTATCAAGAAGGTCTTGACATCCCACTTGAAATATATAAGATCTGTCTTCATTGATTGTATGTGTGATACCAGCTATGTTTGATTAAAGAGTTATCAAATGAACCAAAAGTTTTGTCAAGCTTCATTCAGAAATAGGAAATGAGGTGCATTACCATGGCAGAAGTTTCACGACAGCAGTGTAGTAATTAAGAACTGCGTTGTGACTAAATTCGTAAAAAAATTCATCAAGAAAGAGAACATAGAAGAGCATGAACTTCTTTGAACTCTAACAAACATTGTCAAAAAATTTCGCGCCTATTTTCGCAACCAAACATTGTTCAAGCCTACATAGGCTGTTTCATAGCTTCCCTTTTTGGAAGGGTGTTTTATGTAGAAAGCACCTTTCTGCATTTCCGGAGACGTTTTCCTTGAAACAAGCAATCAAGCTTTTGGGCTCTCATTGGCTCCTTCTGCTGGTGTCCTGGCCCTGCCAAACAAGAGATTCAAATACAACGAGCTTCTCGGAACTTCCTACCAAACATTTGGCATTTGGCATTGTTGGGTGAAATGCTCGGTACATTCGTTTGACCACATCTTTAGCATTTAGCATCTTAGCGAGGGGTTTCAGAATCGTTTTTTTATCTTTTGAAGTTTGCTGATTCAACAAATGGGGTTAGCAGTTCCAGAACGGCCGAAAACTGAAGACTTCATCAAGTTCTTATGTCTGCGAGGTATTAGAAGAAGAATATTCTTTTTCGTTCATTGTTTCCCTTGAATTTTTTCACGTCATTATTTTATATTTTATTGTTTCTTTACTAACAAGACCTAAAAATCTTATTTGCCTAACAGTTATCATTTCCTAAGTTCTCTTTCTGTATCTGCCTTTCTTAATACTACTTCGTTAGTCATCCGGTCCACCTACGATAAGCTAAGCATTCTCCTACGAAACCAAATTTCTGCGGTTACCTAATCCTAACCTATTGTTATTATAGGAACACCAAATCTGCCGAAAGAATTGGAATATCTGAATAATCCACTGGTTCCATCCTCGCCATTATCATCTGATGAAGATGAATTTCTGCCAGTTTCGCCATTTTTAAAAGACAAATTAGCAGTAGTCCTTCAAAGCTGAATAAACAAGGACCTTCTACTCCGTCCAAAGTTCAGGTATTCAGTTTTAAAATTCATAAACTTTTGACAACAATGTTTTGCGACGTTATCAAACAGTAAACATTTAGCGTTACTTGTTAATTTCAAAGATTTGACAAACAATGTTTGGTCGTTTGGCCAGGGTCTAAGGCCCCGTTTACACTATGCCGGTATGAAATAAATACGATGAGCAAGGTCATCGGTTTTTGTCTAAAATCTATTGTTTCATTCATGTCAACAAGAACAAAGAGTTATTGTTTTTTCTGTCATTCATTCTGCAAAGCGGCATCAAACTGTACCGTATTCAGCCGTTTACACTATGCCGTTTTCAGATGAAGCCGGTTAGCGTATCGTATTCATTCTTATCAAAACCGTGCCGGGATAGTGTAGACGCAAGGCCATAACGGTATGGTTTCGTACTGAATTCGTCTCATACCGGCATATTTTAAAGGGGTCTAACAGAGGCTATTCTGCTCTCTTTTTTAGTTAAATGAAAATTCGTCTAACGAAATCACACCTAACCTTGAAGAACGACCAATAAAAAACCTCAGTGACCTATTCGACGAAGCAGAAGACAACAATAAGAAACCGAAATCTAATGACGTTAGCTCAAATGAACAAGCGCGAATCGGAGATGCCTCATGTAAAGAAGATAAGAATAACGAAAATATGGATAAAGTAGTCAATAAAGAAGAGAATAGCACTGAGGGCTGCCAAGGGTCTGCTTCAGGTTCGTTGATTACGAGGCTGTCAGATGGAAGTCCTCGAAAAGAGACTGAGATTACGTCACCAGAAACGTTACGATCGGAGAGGAAAGATTTTTCTGTTGAGATAAGAGAGGCTAAAAGACTAATCGATCTGAGTGATTCGTCATCACAAGAATCAGCATCGGAGAAAAAATCACGTAAAAAGGAATTGAACAACGACAATGATTCTAGTAAAGGAAAACGATTTAGAAAAAAACGAAACAAAGAAATGGAACCAAATTGTTATGAAAACAAGCTGAACAATGCACCAATATTCCGTCCAATGGAACAAGAGTTTAAAGATCCAGTGAAATATATAAAGAAAATCATTCCCTTCGTATTGAAATTTGGCATCTGTGTTATTGTTCCACCGGCAGGGTGGCAAGTATGTATTCTGAAATTTGTGTTCTTATTCATCTTTACTTTTTGTTTTCCTGTTCTTTATTTATATTCCCCTGTTTTCCTTTCCACTTCACTCAAGCCTGCATCCAAGAGCGGATGAGAAAGAAACTAGCTACTATTACCCCGTATAAACCTTTCTTGCTTTCTTCTGAATCCTTGAGTCTTCTTCATTCCCTCCATTCCGGTCACGGCATCTAGAGGCTGATTGTTCTAAAGGCGTTGTATTATATGGCCTTGTACTACATGCATTGAATAATTGTTAAGGTGGAATACTCTGTTTTTTCTATTGAAGGCATCTACGAACATTAGTGATGACGTACGGTTCAGCACGAAAGTTCAACACATTCACAAAATGGGAAATCGGTAATGACTTTGTTAAATATATTCTACCAGTTATATCTTTGCCCTTGTTATAATTTCTTCATCCGTTCAAATCTTTGAGACAAGCTTTAAAGTACAAACAAATATATAGGTCTTCTTTGTTACAATTATTTGAGATTCCCATATTTACTTGAAGTTGCTGTGGCGTCGTGGCCTAATCTAACTAGCTCGTGGTGCAAGAAGCTCGGTGAAATCGGGGTTCATGTCCCAGCTACGGTAGCGTCACAGCCAGGGTCGTGGTCTTGATTAGTTAACCTACTACTGAGATCCTAGCGACTGGCGCTAAAACACCACTTCACCTTCACCTTCATCTTCCTCTGCAATTAATGTCTGTATTTTTTCCTAGAAATTCAGAATCTGCAACTCATCTAAAGTATCTAAGAAGATGCCTGGGAGAGAAGTCAGACTTATTACATAATGTTCCACAAGTATGTGTCACATGTCTTACATTTAACTTTTTGTTCATTAACAATAAAAATAATTTCTTTACAAAAGTTACACAATTTTCATATTATTTTTATAGATTGGTAGCTGTGAAGTTGACTTGCAGCAAATGTCCAAAGTATTTGCATCTGTTGGTGGAGTAGCTAAAGTAATCAATTACTTTTTACTTTCTTTTTCTACTCTCAGAAGAGCGAAGTAAAAACGGACTTGTGAGAAATTTCAGAAAAAGAACAAAATTTATTTGTTGCTGTTCTTTTTCTGAAATGTTTTCTACTCTTTACTTTTATTTGAACTACCTAATCTTAAACTAACTAGAGTGTTTTTTCTGAAGGTAAACACTCCTCGAAAATGGCAGAAGATCGCAGATACTTTGCATTTGCCCAAGAATGTAAGAAAGCTTTTTCTCCAGTTTTTGGAATGAGCGTAATTTAGGGCGTATTTAATGGGGGAATTCTAAACTTGGAAGGTTCTGAGAACTGTAGAATTCACCCTATCTCCGTTTTCATGTCGATTTTCTCGTTTTCTATGAGGTTAATCAGCGAAAAGTCCACGCCAAGCATCTCTATCATTAACCCATGAATCTTTGTCTTTTATTCAAAGTTCCTGAAGATCTTCACCCGGTGAAAGTTTAGAAAGATTGCCTAATTAAAGCCGTTAGTAATAAAACAATGCAATAGTTATTCCTGTATTTTATTACATTTCCTAAATTTGATCTTCTTATTTACTTCAGGCCCAAGGAAGAGTCAACAAGTTGCAGGACTTTTATTACAAATATGTTCTTCCCTTCGACATTTTATCAGAGGTAAAACATTGCTGGTCAAACATTTTTTATTAAGACAAGCATGAAATGTTTTTAAAGGTTTGTACAAACATTTCTGAACGAATTCTGCTTGTCAAACATTGTTTTGTGTCATAGTAAAACGATCAAATATTGCTTGTAAAGCAAGCCTTGAATGTTTGGCCAGTCTTTTTTCCGGTTTAACACATCTCCCGTTGCGTATATAATTCATCCTGAATGAACATCAACTCTTGTTGATTTTTAACTTTTATTTTCGTCAATCAGGAAGAAAAAGAAAAGATAAAAAGCAAAGTTGACAAAGAAGCAATTGATAAACAAAAAGGTGAAAACTAATATTAGGCCTAAAGAAAATAGTATTTGTAATTTCATTTTTATTTCCACTGGTTTCATTTTCCAAATCATCTGTTTATGTTAATTGCTTTTTTCTTCTTCTTCTTCTTCTTCTCTTTCTCTGTCTTCTTCTTCTTCTTCTCTTTCCCCTTCGTCTTCTTCTTCTTCTTCATCTTCTTCTTCTTCTTCTTCCCCTTCGTCTTCTTCTTCTTCTTCTTCTCTTTCTCTTTCTCTGTCTTCTTCTTCTTTTTCTTCTTCTTCTTCTTCTTCTTCTTCTTCCCCTTCGTCTTCTTCTTCTTCGTCTTCTTCTCTTTCTCTTTCTCTTTCTCTGTCTTCTTCTTCTTCTTCTTCTTCTTATTCTTCTTCTTCCTCTCCTATACCTGTACGATTCATAAGATCAGTGTCTTATTAGTCTTGGGCGAAGCAAATGATGTTGACAAAATCTTCCCATCTTTTTCTGTTTGAGCAAGTACCTAAAGATTGGTTAAGAGCCATCTGATGACATGAATTTTGTGATGGGGGGATGGATGTGACGATATTTGCAAACTATTGATAATTGCTTGATGCTATTATTTGAAAGTCACTCTTTAATCACTTGTGTTTTATTCTTTGTCACGTTTTTATATTCCATGGCCAGCTTGCAACAGGTTTTCTAGTTTAAAATCCACGATTACGAGTAAATCAATCTCTCCTCCTTTCCGTAGATAATCAAGCAGAAAACCCAGAATTCAAGGTATTCACGTAAAGATAATTTCTACAAGTTTTATAACAACTAAGACTTCTAAAAGTTCTACAAGGTTTAGCTATAACAATATTTCTTTTTTTCTGTTGTTCCCCGTTTTTTTATTCATTTTTCGTTCACTGGAAATAGTTGAGAATTATTTCGCATCGTTCTTACGATAGAGCTTCAATTTAGTACTGAAATGATTAAAATGCTTTGCTTTTTCAGGGGAAATCAACATCAGTGTCAGTATTTCATCGTATTGCATCCAATGCACAAGAGATGTATGCCAAAGGAAAGACCAGCGTTTGCCAAATAGAGGTCTGCCATTTATATTCTACCTTCTTTTTGCCCATTTCTATACCTAATATCTGTGTAATGAACATTTGGAAGAAAAGGCACTGTATTAGAAAGATCAATGTGCGATGTAATAGTCTTGTAATGCATCGATATTTTCTTAAAATTATGGTCCTAAAGGCCTGGCTAAACTAGGAGACATTGATGTCACCTCAGTGTCTCCCAGTTTAGCCAACTCGGAAACTTTGTAACACCCGGCAAAATATGTAGCAAGAGACACGCAAAGTTTCTGGGAGACAACAGAAACATTTCTTGTCCTCGCGACATGCAAATGACTCGGGGGACATGTTGCTTGCTTGTCACACAAATGTTTAGCCACGCTGGGAGACACGCCGAATACAGTGTCGCGCGCGACATGTCTCCTAGTTTAGCCACAATTTTACGTTGCGTGTGTATTCTTCTCCTTTCTCTTCCTGTTTTTCATCTAATTCACCTAATAATTTTTCTATTTCCTTCTATTGAAGAATGATTTCTGGGACATTGTCGAGAAAGGCGATAGACATGTAGCAGCAGTTTCGGGAGACATTGACGCAAGCAACTTAGAGTCTTCATCTCACTCATCTAAATCTAAGTAAGTTTAATTATACTTTTAAATCATCACTTTTTGGGAGGGGTAATTAAATCCGTCGGAATCTCGTACACCTTGCCGTAAATTCTATTGATTGCGTGGAATTTCCCCTAGAAATCATTTTGTTTCAGAGGAATCTCGTACGTCTTTTGGAAGAGTGGAATACCCCTTGGGTGTACCCTTTCGCATTGCAACGATATGCACATGATCCTTATTTGTATACAGTATTATTCTGTTATTATATAACATATTTAATAAAATGACGTTTTTCTTAAAAAGTTTTTCTTATTTTTTAAGATCTGGATGGAACCTTTCTACGTTACCACATGTTCAAGGATCTGTTTTGAAGTACTTAGGCATTGTACCAGGTAAGAAATTTCAAAAGTTATTCTTCCTGTAATTCCTGCTTTGATTAACCAGTAGTCTCGTTCTTAGAGGTGTACATACATAACAGGCACAGGTATATACTGCTAATCTTGGCAGTTCTAAAGAGCATTTTCGGCTGCTTAGTCTCTCCCTCCCTGTTCGTTAGATGCCCACCCGTTCATTAAGGCTCTCCCTTCCCGTTCATTAAGACTCTCCTTCGTTCAAGTCAAGGTGCAGTGGCGCCGTGGTGTAAGCCAGCTGACTCGTAGTGTCAGGAGCTCAGTGTGGTCAGGGTTCGAGCCCAGCCACGGTAGCGTCACAGCCAGGGTCGAGGTGTCGATTACTTAACCTACTACTGAGATCCTAGCAACTGGCGCTAAAACACCATTTCACCTTCACCTTAACCATTTCATTTCACCTTCAAGTCTCACCCTTCCTGTTGATTAAAACTCTCCATTCCCCGTTTACTTGGCTTTTATGATTACACCTGGGCTAATTTTGGCTCAAATAGACAATGGATTAGCTCGGGACGATGGATATTGTTCGCTAAGATTGGTAATCTTATGCCAGAGGTAATTTTGTTTGAAAAAGCAGTTTTGAGATTGGAGAACTAGCAATACTAGAAGCACTTTCTGGCGAGGATTGTGTGTGAGATGATACATGTAGGACTGGTTTTGAACCTGCAACCGTTTGTTGTATGCTCCAGTGTTATTCCAACTGAGGTACTCGGCCAGAAGTCCGAGTCTAAAGTGGCAAGCTTGAAGTCTATACTGCTGGTATCGTTAGGGCTTGCTGTAGTCAAACGATACGCTGCTTCTGCGAACGCTCTAAGACTTGAATTTAACGAAACTTGCAGCCTTTAGGCTGTAGGGGTTTGATATCGTGCAGAGGATACGCTAGAAATACTTTGAGACCGAGAACTTCAAAAGAAATCTACATACTAATTACTATATAATACTACAAGACTTTTCTTGTGGAAATACGAGACGTTTGTTAGCCGCTTGGATCCTATAGGGATACAGGCTAGATCCTCTCTTTGTTCCAGAAATGACAAATTCATGTAAGGTATAATTTACAATGTTTTTATACATATTAACTTATTAATACATTAGTTGAATTGGAGCTGTGTAGTGGTTTGAGACATTCACACTTGACCCTGTCTCTTATAATATATTTTAATAACAGTGAAAGAAAAATACTACAAAGTCAATATACTTTAACATCATAATTTCACTATTCTGTTACAATACTTATGATTAGTTCTTTAACTTAGTCATATATCATATTATATGAGCTTCTATTCGATGATACATAGTTTGGTTTTCAAATATCCCACAGTCAGTTGCAGGTTCAGTGTTGGGTTCATAGTTTTATAAT
>JACTAT010000052.1:1830619-1846710 GCA_014526335.1 Chrysaora quinquecirrha | reverse complement strand
TATGATGGAAAGGATGGTGACTGTGGTGATGCGATGATCTTTATAATGATCATGATGATCATTGTGGTGGTGAAGGTGACGATGACGATGACGATAATGACAATGATAATGATAGTTATGATGATGATGATGATGATGATGATGATGATGATGATGATGATGATGATGACGATGATGCTGCTGATGGTGATGGTGATGGTGACAATGATAATGATGATGTTAATGATGCTGATGATGTTGAGAATGATATTTTTTTTTTTTATTACTTTATTTTTCGTTGGTTCTTACAATAGCTTAATTTTAGCTAATTTATACCAACCTAAACTATAAAACTAAATTCTAAATAACATAGCTAAACTTTAAAATACATTTGTAAGGATATGAAAATTAACTAGTAACAACTATAAAAAGGATTAACGAATTATAAAACAAATCAACTAATATCTAGCAACATATTATTTCATTTTGAACTAAGATTGGCTATTTCAGTAGCCAATATTTGGCAAGAACTCCGTACAAAGCTTGCAGCTGCATAGTTTTGCCTCTTTGTAGTTGTTTTTAAGGCTCTGCTGAAGCCCTGTCCACACTATACAAACTAACCCAGGTTCGCCCCAGGTTTTTGCTAACCCAGGTTAGATTTTTGTAGTGTGGACACAACTAACCTGGGTTCGACCTGGGTTAGTTTAACCCGACTTTGGAGGTGGGTTCGACCTGGGTCGAACCCAGGTTAGTGTTGGCAACTTCAAGTGTGGACACAAAACTTGGGGCGAACCTGGGTTAGTTTACTTGTGACGCATGCGCAGATATTTATTTCATTTGAGGCGCCAGAAATTCTAACTTCCAGAATCTGAATGTCCTAAAATTACTCTACAAAATATTACAATTTGCAATTATAATCACAATTTTCGTAACTGTCAAGAACTTTATGCGACTTTTTGAACTTATGAACTTTTACAGTATTTGGACTACCTTTTTTTATTTAATTCTTTGTTATGTTAATTAACCTCGATTTCAAGTAAACTAGTAAATTCGTGAGAACGGGAAAAAATACATGAGGAACTTAGAAAAAGCACGAGGGAAGTGAGAACTTGAGATAATCGTGAAGTGAATCGAAATCTTAGCATTTTTTTATTGTATTTAACATTGAGGAAAAAGCAAGTCTACTTATTGCGTAAAATCTTTCGTGAGTTATTGTTGCGGAGCAGAACAAATTCCCAACAAAGTGGCACCGACCAGATGGGAGAAGACAGCGTTTTTCAATTCTAAGTTATCAAATCATCAGAGACAAAGGTATAGATAGATAGTCCTAAGTTTTCAGAGTCAAAAACTAATCAAAAAGTCAGTGAGTAAACCTTGAATTACTTTACCTAAATTAGATAAACAAATCTAATTGAATTCAGAGTCGTGAGAATCAAAACATTGGCCTAGTCTAGCTATGGCAAATATTGAAGAGAAAACAAAGAAAATTCAAAACAAGTTTCGCATGCTGAAATTTACGCAGCAGGAAACAGCCAGAATCCTTGAGAAAAACAATGTGAAATCACTAGAGAGACACATTAATATTTTTAGCAAAAATATTGATGAAATTCATACCCTTGTATCAGAAATTCAGGAATTAAAAATAGAAGCTGATGAAGAGCTTGAGGAAGTCAGAACCTGGAGTCTTAAAACTGAAACAGATCTTTCAGAATTTGAAGATAACATGGAAGAATTACAGAAGAGAATGAATTGTCTACAAAAAGAAGAAAAGGCAGCAGTGAGTCGTGAAGAGGAAGAGGCTAAAGCCGAAGCAAGAAAGCGTGAATATGATGAAGCACTTAAATTAGAGGAAGCAAAATGCAGATGAAAAGCAATTTGAAAAGGAAATAATGGAATTAAAGCCAACAAGAGAACATCAACAGCAGCAACCAGCCAAAGTCAAATTACCAAAGCTAGTTATATCGAAATTCCAAGGGACCTACTTAGACTGGCAGAGATTTTGGAATCTATTTGAAACCGAAATTGACAAGAGTGATATTGCTCCAGTATCTAAATTTTCCTATCTCAAAGAATCATTGGTGCAAAAGGTCCGTACAACAATAGATGGCCTACCACTTACAACAGAAGGGTACGAAAGGGCCAAGCAAATTTTAAAGACACGCTATGGCAAACCCAGTGAGGTAGCAAATGCTCACATTCAGAATATTGTCACATTGCCTGTCATAAATGGAACTCAACCAGCCAAAATTCTGGAATTCTTTGAAAAACTTGTGACCAGCATACAGACATTAGAGACAATGGGAAAGCTCAAGGAAATCAATGGTTATGTAAGAATGACTTTAGATAAGCTGCCAGGAATAAGAGCTGATTTAGTGAGAACTGATAATGAATGGCAAGACTGGAAATTTCCACAATTTGTGGAAGCATTGCGAAAGTGGTGTGAACGAAACCCAATCCAAGTTGAAGACAGAAACAGACAGCATGGACAGCCCAGGCGTGATAGAGTATTTCAAACAAGTGATAGAGCTGGGAAACCCAAGAGTTGCATTTACTGTGAAAATACAGAGCATAAAGCTGTGAATTGTGACAAAGTCAATACTGTTGCTGAAAGAAAGAAATTTCTTAGTTCAAAAAAACTATGCTTTAACTGTACAGGCAGCAAACACCATGCTGCAGAATGCCACAGCAAATTCAAATGCCAAAAATGCAGTGCTAAACACCATACTTCTATTTGTGATCAGCAAACTCAGCAAGTCCTTCTAGCCACCAATGAAGAAAAATCAAATGGCACTGTTACATATCCTGTTGTCCTGGTTAAAGTGAATGGAGTGACATGTCGTGCACTTTTGGACACAGGGCTGGAAGCTCCTACGCATCCACAACACTGCTGGATCTCATAGCCAAGAAACCTGTTAGAAAAGAAAAGAGAAGAATTGAAATGATGATGCAATCCGTAACTCAAACAATTGAGGTCTTCAAGTGAAAATTGCAAGTGTAAACAAAGAATTCAGTTTGGAAACTACAGTGAGTAAGGTGAACAAAGAATGTCTTTTATACTTACCTAATCCAAACTATGATAAAGTCTTATCAGAATACAGCCATCTGCAAGAAGTCAAAATGGATGACTCAGATAAAAAAGCAGTTCTTCCTGTTCATCTGATTCTTGGCGCAAATGAGTATTCCAGGATTAAAACTGACAAAAAACCCAAGATTGGAAAGCCTGGAGAACCTATTGCTGAACTGACAAATTTTGGCTGGACAATCATGTCTCCAGGAAGTGAAACCAAACTTGACAATGTTTATCTTACCAGAAGCTCCAATGCAGATTATGAACAGCTATGCAGCTTAGATATCCTTGGTCTCGCAGATAAACCTGATGGCGATCAGCAGCAAGTTCATGAAGAATTCAAAGAACAATTGACTAGAGATTCTGAAGGATGGTATGAAACAGGGCTTTTGTGGAGAAACAGTCATGATGCTCTTCACAACAATAAGAATAGAAGCCTTGGAAGACTCAATAACTTAGTCAGAAGATTGCAGAGAGAGCCTGATTTATTCCAGAAATATGACGAAATCATTCAAGACCAGCTAGACCAAGGGATTGTAGAGAGAGTTACCAAAGAAGAAGCAAACAGAAAAGAGTTTTACATTCCGCATAAACCAGTTATTCGAGAGACAGCTGAGAGCACAAAGATCAGAATCGTATTTGATGCCTCTGCGAAGGGATCTGACACCAGTCCATCACTGAATGACTGCTTAGAACCTGGTGAGCCACTCCAAAACATGTTGTGGGGTGTACTTGTGAGAAGCCGACTAAAGCCTGTAGCCCTTTGTGCTGACTTGAAGCAAGCATTTCTTCAAGTGCGAATTCGTGAAGATGATAGAGATTCCTTGCGATTCCATTGGTTGAGAAACAAAGATCCATCACAGATTGAAGTCCTGAGATTTACCAGAGCGCTTTTTGGACTTGTTCAATCACCGTTTCTTCTAGGAGCAACAATAGAAGAACATCTTAAACTTTGTGAAGCAAATTATCCAGCAGAAGTAGAAGAGATTAGACGCAGTCTCTACGTTGACGACATAATAAGCGGATCATCTACCTTGGAAGATGCAAAACACCTGAAGAACACCGCCATTTCCATCTTTAGAGAAGCACACTTCGAACTCCACAAATGGCACTCTAACTTAGAAGAGCTGGAAACACACAAAGAAGAGAAAAATGCAGACCAGAGCTATGCCAAAGAACAGCTGGGTGTCAGAGCAGATGAGACCAAAATGCTTGGTCTCACATGGAATAAAGCAAAAGATACTCTAGCAGTAGCCTTTCCAACCAATCAAGCTGAGCTGACAAAGAGAGGAGTTCTGCGAAGCCTGGCCTCCGTCTATGATCCACTCGGTTTAGCATCACCGACATTGTTACTTGGCAAATTGATATACAGGACCTGTTGTGATCAGAGTCTCTCCTGGGATGCAGATCTACCTGAAGAAATCGTGAAAGCCTGGAAGATCTTTGAGAAGAACTTAGCATCTATCGTTGAAGTACCTAGAAGTCTGTGCAGCTTCCAAGAACCAATTCACTCAGTGGAACTCCATGTCTTTGGTGATACCAGCGGAAAAGGAACTTCTGCTGCTGTTTATGCTGTAGTCAAGCAAGACTCAGGTACCAATCAAGGGTTGCTTGCAGCAAAAGCACGTCTAGCAAAGAAGAACTTAAGCATCCCACGGCTTGAGCTTGTTGCAGCACATATGGCAGCCAATTTGGTAAACAACGTCAAAGAAGCACTCAAAGGCTATCCAGTTGGAGACATCTATGGCTGGCTAGATAGTACTGTTGCCCTGTATTGGATTGGAAATAAAGGCAGTTACAAACAATTTGTGGCTAATAGAGTCAGACTGATTAACGAGAAGAATTACATCACTTGGCGACATGTGACTACAGATGAAAATCCGGCAGATATTGGGAGCCGGGGTGAAAAAGCTAGCAAGTTATCAGAAACCTGGTTGAAGGGACCTAGTTGGCTACCTGAAAGATCCAGTTGGCCTGACGAGCTGATTGTGCAGCAAAGCAGAGAATCAGAAGAAGAAGCCAAGCTAATCAAAGAAGTGCTTGTAGTTGCTGTTCAGAAGACAGAAGATATCGACAACTTGATCAGCAAATTCAGTTTCTGGAAAGTCATCAGAATTTTGTCCTGGATGGCAAGATTTATCAATAACAGCAGATTGAAGAAAGAAGATCGAGTTTCCGGACCATTAACAGCAGAAGAAACAGAACACCAGATACAATCCTGCATAAGAAGAGAGCAAGAACTAGTCAGTAGTACTGAAGCATTCAAACAAGATCAGCTTACACTTAACCTGCAGAAGAACAGCAGCGGATTGTATGAATGCAGAGGAAGAATACAAGGGGTCTACCCCATTTACCTGCCACCAAAGTCAGCTTTCAGCGAAAAGTTGGTGATGGATTGTCACAAGAAGACCTTGCACGGGGGAGCTGGACTTACAATGACGTCAGTTCGAGAAAAGTATTGGATTCCACGTCTTCGTCAGCTGACTAAAAGGGTAATCAGAAGCTGTCATGGTTGTAAACGTTTCCATGCAGTTGCATTCTCCAAACCGCCTGAAGGGAATCTCCCTAAAAGCAGAACAGAAGGTTTGCGTCCATTCCAAGCTGTTGGAATAGACTATGCTGGACCACTATACTACAAACGCAGACAAGATCAACTTGGTAAATCCTACATCTTACTTATTTCCTGCAGTGTCACCAGAGCTATCTACATCGAACTTCTGCGTGATCAAACCGTTGAAGAATTCTTGAAGTGTTTGAAGAGATTCATCGCAAGAAAAGGACGACCAGAAAGAATCTACACAGACAACGGAAGAACATTTGTGGCTGGTGCGACATGGCTGAGGAAGATAATGAAAGATGAGAAGCTGAGAGATTTTACTGCCCACCAAAGCATCAGCTGGCAATTTAACTTAAGCAAAGCGCCCTGGTGGGGCGGGCAATTTGAAAGGCTGATTGGTCTTATTAAACAATCGCTCTATAAGACTATCGGAAGAGCACAGCTGAAGTGGAGTGAACTGGAAGAGGTGATCCTCGACATAGAAACAGCTTTGAACAATCGTCCACTTGGATACATCGAAGACGACATACAGCAGCCAATTCTCACGCCGAATGTGATGATGTTTGGATTTCCAAACAAGCTAATCGAAGAAGATCCAGAAGCTTTAGAAGATAAAGACCTGAAGAAACGAGCGATTTACCTGAAGAGATGTAAACAGTCACTATGGAATAGATGGACTGCAGAATATATCAGAGGACTGAGGAGCGACATCACCTCAAACAGCCATCAAAGTCACCGAATCTTGAAGTTGGAGACGTTGTAATCATCAAAACGAAGATCGTAACAGAGGCAAGTGGAACCTTGGAATCGTTGAAGAGCTTATCAGCGGAAGAGATGGAGTTGTCAGAGGAGCTCGCTTGAGAGCCGGAAAATCATACTGGGAAAGACCGATTCAACATCTATATCCGCTTGAACTGCACTGTAATATTCCCAGAAGTGAGGACAAACATCTTGATCCTGAAGCCAGAGAATTCAAGCCAAAAAGGAGAGCAGCCGTGAACGCAGCAGAAATCATAAGAGTTGTAGCAGAAGAAGACGAGGATGACACTCTTTGAACTTTAACTGAACACTGATTATATTTGTTCCCTTTCGGAACAAATAGGGGGAGAGTGTCAAGAACTTTATGCGACTTTTTGAACTTATGAACTTTTACAGTATTTGGACTACCTTTTTTATTTAATTCTTTGTTATGTTAATTAACCTCGATTTCAAGTAAACTAGTAAATTCGTGAGAACGGGAAAAAATACATGAGGAACTTAGAAAAGCACGAGGAAGTGAGAACTTGAGATAATCGTGAAGTGAATCGAAATCTTAGTATTTTTTATTGTATTTAACATTGAGGAAAAAGCAAGTCTACTTATTGCGTAAAATCTTTCGTGAGTTATTGTTGCGGAGCAGAACAAATTCCCAACAAACTAAGATTTTGGTCAGTACTCAAAGTTTCTTAGTTTTGGGACAAATTTGGTACTGAAAGTTTCTTAGCAGTTTCTTAGAATCGAAATTTTGAAGTGCCAAAACGGGCAATTGACACTAAATTCTACAAATAGAAGAAGCAATACAATTCACGTTTACATCAGCTGTTTTTTCTGTAAAAATAGACACTTATGGTGCAACAGAAGTTTGTTTCTCGATGCTTTATTTCTATTTCTAAAGATTCTTGAGACCTGCGAGTTTCTTACCATTTTTGATTGAGTACTGAAAGTTTCTTAACCAATATTGATCTCAGTACTGAGTTTCTTATAAATGGGTTTCTTATAAAAAAAAATGAGTGTATTTGGGATCCAAAATCTTAAGCTTATTTAATATTTGGGGTCTGTGAATTATAACATGGACAAAAATTCACTATTTAGGCTCCTCAAATCTGACGGAAGAACCTTGCGATTTGGTGCGATTCATTACAATGACCTATGCAACTGCCAAGAGCTTATGAATTGTAAATTGTCATGAAACTGATGACTAAACCCGAAAAAACATTTTAGGTGTCCAAAAATAGATATCAATATTTGGGGTCTCCAAAACATTAAACTCAATATTTGGGGGTCTGCAAGGAAAAAGTGGCATGGACCCCCCCGTATTGAAAGTTAAAGAGTACCCCCCTGGGTTGAAATCCTTTCTTATTACTCTATGACAGAAAACCTGACCATGTGACATATTCCAACCGCAGTAATATCTACACATTAATCTACATCAAAGAAATTATGGGAAAGTGCATTCTGCAGTTATCTAGCTGAGTAGTGTGATATCCGTGATACCTAAATCGTTTAAATGGCTGTTGGATCGCTTAGAACACAGTGGATACACAGATTAATAGCCGACCTTTTGATACTATTCTGAACTTTTGTGTTAGTTTTTGCAAGGATCACGTATATTGGAGGTCATCTAGGGGTTCCAGAGAACGTGGGAACACGAGAAATGTATCCTACAAAACTCCAGGGAACAGGGGAACGTGTAACCCCCCTAAACGACCCAGTGGTCAAGGCGTTCGGCTCATGATCGCAAGGTCGTGGGTTCGAATCTCGTCGGGACCACATTCCACAAGCCTACAGTCAACTCAGCTGTCCATCCTTCCGAGGTCGGTAAATGAGTACCCAGGGTATTCGTTCTATAGAATATCAGTCTGGGGGCACAAGCTGCAGGTCCACATCAGCTGTATATAGCTGCCAAAACCCCTGACCTGCATTAAGAACTAAAGATTGCTTGCTTGCTTGCTTGCTTGAATTAAAACCTTGGCGAAAAGACTCGATTTTCACTCGATAACACCTTTTTCCCTCGACTTTTCGAGATCAAACTCCGCCCAACATCACTCGACCTGCACTCGACTCGCTGGACAGTGGCCAAAGGATTCGATTTTTCACTTGATTACACTTGTCGCGTGAAAACTCGAGTGAAAAATTGAGCTGTTTGATTGGGGTTTAAGTTGCATTGCTACAAAGCCCTACACCTTTCCCAATTCTAGCGATTGTTGCCGAAAAATGATATAGTATTCGCTAAGGAATTTCAAAGTAAGGAACAGATCCAGAACATAGCAACCTGAAAATAGAAGCGAAGAGTATTAGAACAACCAGCCTCATGTGCATATTTGAAGGATTTGAAGATACCAATATTTTCATCCGTAACATTATTTTGCCTCAGTAGGCTCCTAGCCCTACCCCAGCACTGAGAAAAATTTATGCTCCAATGGTGTAAGTCAAAAAGGGGCCCCCTCAATTTCTTAATGTCAACAAATATTTATTACCGTCCCATCTCCAAGCCAATCCTGCCAATCACTGGCAAACTTGATGGAGGAATCTAATGCCCTGGCCAAACGACCAAACATTGTTGGTCCAAAATTTTAAATTTCCTTTACAGCAAATGTTTGACCGTTTGGCCACGTCCAAAAACAATGCTGTCCAACATTTTGGTGCAACGATGCCTTTTTGCTAATGCGCAAGCACCAACGTCTTGTTGTTAAGAAATGTTGCTAGGTGCCAAAATGTTGCAAATTGTTAAGCTTGACACAAGCAAAAAATGTTGGACGAGCAATGTTTTTGGAGGTGGCCAAACGATTAAACATTTTTCTTGACATGCAAAACTCAAATGTTTGACCAAAAATGTTTGCTCGCTTGTCCAGGGCCTAAAGATCAAGGAACTGAAGTGTCTACCACAGCGACTCGACTCGAGCAATGTCATTTGTCAAAATTTACTCGGGGAGGGGAAGCATTTCCCCAGCCCCTAGATCGGTTTGCGCACCATTGGTAAATAATCATGTTTTATATTTCAATTTGGTTTTTTATCATAACTTTCTTTAGTACTCTGGCTTGCGCTGAAATTATACAGAAGGACTTGATGTCAATTAATCATATCTTTTAAATGTTATAAGTGACATTAGCTATGAATCTTTGTTTCGATATGTGAAAGATAATCCGACCCACAGAGAAGGGTGATTCAGCCCACGCGAGCATTAACCTAAAACTGCTTTTAGCTAATGTTTAGAGTTTATTAGTTGGCTAGTTAGTTAGTCCGTTAGTTAGTTAATTAGTTAGTTAGTTAGTTAGAAGTTGGGTTGTTAGTTAATTATTTAGTTAGTTAGTTAGTTAGTTAGTTATTTAGTTAGTTAGTTAGCAAGTTAGTTAGTTAATTTGTTAGTTAGTTAGTTAGTTAGTTAGCTACTTACTTATTTAGTTAGTTAGTTAGTTAGTTAGTAAGTTAGTTAGTTAGCAAGTTAGTTAGTTAATTACTTAGTTAGTTAGTTAGTTAATTAGTTAGTTAGTTAGTTAGTCAGTTAGTTAGTTAGTTAGTTGGTCGGTTAGGTAGTTGGTTAGTTAATTACTTATTTACTTAGTTAGTTAGTTAGTTAGTTAGTTAGTTAGTTAGTTAGCAAGTTAATTAGTTAGTTAGTTAGTTAGTTAGTTAGTTAGTTAGTTAGTTAGTTAGTTAGTTAATTAGTTAGTTAGTTAATAAGTTAGATAGTTAGTTAGTTGGTTAGGTAGTTGGTTAGTTAATTACTTATTTACTTATTTAGTTAGTAAGTTAGTTAGTTAGTTAGTTAGCTTGTAAGTTAGTTAGTTAGCAAGGTAGTTAGTTAGTTAGTTACTTAGTTAGTTACTTAGTTAGTTAGTTAGTAAGTTAGTTACTTAGTTAGTTAGTTACTTAGTTAGTTAGTCGTAAGTTAGTAAGTTAGTTAATTACTTAGTCAGCTGGTTAGTTAATTTCTAAGTACAAGTTAGTTGGTAGTTGTTTTGTTTCTTGGATCAGTTAATATCGATGATGATGTTCATCGGTACGGATGACGGTATTTAATTCAAGAAAAATATCAGGATTTTATTGGAATATTGAAAATAAGTAACTGAGTAAACAAAGGGAAACAGAGGAGGAAACACCGTAGGCTTGTAGTCGTTTTATAAAATATATTAATTAAATAGTCCTCTGTTTTTTATACCGACGGAAAAACTGGTCGTCTGCTTGTATTTGTTATTCGACCAACGATGAGTTTTGAACCCTGACAATCTAGAGAAAGTAATTTATAGTGAGAGTATGTCACAGACCCACAAGTTGTCACATTAGTCCTCAATAAGCAACCGCTCAATAAGCAACTAGGGCTGAACTGACCTTAACATTAAGCAACTTGAGGACTCAATTGAATTACTGTTAGTAACTAAGAAGTCAAACAACCAAGCTTATTCTCTTTCTTGTGTTAGGAAATTGTTCTTCGTTCTTATGTTTTGCATGTTGAAGTTCGTTAGCTAACGTTTTTCCACTTACTGTCTCCCACAAGTCATGTTGTAGGCCCAACAGATGACGATTCTGAGATTTGGTCCCTTACATCTAAAACCGAGTCGAAGCTACAAGCGGCAGAAATGAGAGTACTGAGACTGATTAAGGGAGTCACCAGAAAAGATAGGATAAGAAGTTTCAGCATTAGAGAAGAATTAAACATTGCCCCTCTGCTGGATGACGTTGAAAGGGGCAGGCTGCGCTGGTACGGCCATGTGATGAGGATGGATGAGGGGAGGAAGCAGAGAAGATATCTTGAGTGGAAGCCGGCAGGAAAGCGTCCGGTGGGCCGCCCGAGGAAGCGGTGGATCGAAGGTGTGGATAAGGCGCTGCAGAGAAGAGGAAAGTCACTCAGAGAAGTTGCTGAGACTCGGGAATATGAAGACCGAGGAGAGTGGAGAAGAATTCTGAAGAATTCACCGGCTGACAGATGAAAATCTACCAGGCGGATTGGTGAGATGGTGAGATGAGATAGCCGTTCGAGTGCATTTTGATACTTTATCGAGTTATGACAGAAAAATCATGATTTTGTTAAGAATTTGATTAGCCCCCCTCGTTTAAGTCCTTCCTCGACTAAGCCCCCTCCAAAGTAAAAAATACACAAGCCTCCAAAGGGCCAATTCAAGGATTTGCGGTATGTAGGTGAATTCTTTATAAAAAAATATGTTTTTTAAGTTTCACGCTAGCGAATCTATAATCACTACTGTGGTGGATAGTCACTACTGTGGTGGTACTATTTGCGTACTGTGGTGGTGGTTTCTGCGTACTGTGGTGGATAATCACTACTTGTGGTCGTTTACTATGCTTGCGGTGGTGGCAGTTTTGGCGTACTGTGGTGGATAATCACTACTTGTGGTGGGTTACTACGCTTGCGGTGGTGGCAGTTTTGGCGTACTGTGGTGGATTTTGTGGTTTTTTCTTGCTTGATCTATAGAGTTATGCTTTGATTTCGTATTCACCACATAAAGCATTATAACCCACCACAAGCAGTGATTATCCACCACAGTACGCAAAAACTACCACCACAGTACGCAAATAGTACCACCACAGTAGTGATTATCCACCACAGTACTCCAAAACTGCCACCACCGCAAAACCAACCACAAGTAGTGATTATCCACCACAGTACGCAGGAAATACCACCACAGTACGCAAATAGTACCACCACAGTAGTGATTATCCACCACAGTAGTGATTATAGATTCGCTAGCGTGAGTTTAAAACGAGTTTTTTTGATAGAAAAAGTGTGTGGAAAACCCTCCTCCGGAGTATGTTCCCCTTCGGTTGGCGGGATATGAATTTTATAAATTTATGTAATCACTCAAAGATCTTAAACCAATACAGTACCTATTTATTATAGCAACGGAAATAAGCCCAACCCAGGGGTACTTTTCAGAACAGCAAATTTGCTCAGAACTTCGAATCAACATTTGCCTGCTTTCTTTGAACGAAATCATATTTGTTTTGATACAATTCCCTTTATCTGCGAGTCATAAATAGACAAACAACAACAACGCGTACGCGCGCCGCTCTGTGTAAATCTGGAAAGCATTTCGCAAATATTTAGGTATTTCGGCATTTTTGATGCAGATGACGTCACCTTTCATCGCTGCCACATCGGTTCCGGAGAAGACGCTTCAAAGGGGGTTGATTTGTGATGCCCTCAGGGCTGTCACTGGGTCGCAATAAACGAGTGACACAAATCAAAAATCCTGTGAAGACGCGTGAATTTTGAGATACGTGATTTAGAAAGATCGCATTTGCACCAATCTTCTGACAAGTCGAGACCTATCATTCTGTTTTTCAGACGTTTGGGATATTTTGATCTGGATTTTGATTACTTTCAATGCTCATGTTACATTACAAGGACTCAGATTACGCTTGTTTTTGGTTATATTTTTGCGTCGTGTTTTGATTCAAGTCTGTAAGCTGAAACTTTGAAACAACGTCATCGAAACAGCAAACGTTTATTATCAAGGTAAATCATAATTTATTTTGTATATTCATTATTTTTTATATTTTCATATTATCATATTATCATATTTTCATATTATATTTGATATTTTGATATACAGTATCCAAAACAACCGAATTTGATGGAATTCACTCATACTAGAAAGAGTTCGTATACCCAACAAGATTCCTATAGAAACAAAACGTGTTTTGCTTGCTTGAGCTGAGCTTTGCAAGAGATTTCTCCAAACGTGTGAAGATTTCTTTTAGGTTCGATATTCCCCTATTCACATACACTCTTTTTCTTTTATAAGAACAATTTTATAAGAATACGAGCCTGGATTTTGCCCAGATTTTTAAGAACAAGATAAGAACAAGCTGAGGCTGGGCGTTTTCATAAGCCCTGAGAAATATCAGCTAAATATGAAAGTACGACAGTCAGACAACGTAAAAAGCAAGCAAACAATGAAATGGACAAGCATGCTCCATTTTTACACAACCCTATTACTACTAAAGACATTCACTGACAAAATCTCGATGTCCCAGTAGCCAAGGAATTAAGAACAGATTAAGAACATTTCAGGCTCAAAAAAGGCAAAAACTTAAGAACAGCCAGCCTCAATCAAAATTTCCTGGTTCTTATAAAAAAAAAGAGTGTAGTGTATAATTTGTTTTAAAACTGACTTGTGAATCTAGTTTTTGAGTTGTACGGACTTTTCGCTTCACCTGACGGCATGAGTGCAAACCCGTTTTTAACACCTGACGCGGGACCTTTTTCCATTCAGAATATAGTAAAGTTTAAGTTTCTTATGTTTTCCTCTACATATTTCCTTGAAAAAAGTTTCTTAAAAGTTCCAAAGTTTCATTTGAGAAAAAAAAGATGTAGGATGGAGCCGCGAAACAACGAATAATTTTCAAAGAATTAAATTAAAAGCAGTAAAAAAGGCTAACTAAGTTAGAAGATTTGGTTGTTAGGTACAAGTTTTTTACAAGAAACCTACCTCGAGTTGTAGATAGTAGATTTTACTTGTAGTACTAAAAAAAGTTTCTTATTTTGTTCGGACAATTTTTCACCAATTCATCTGTTCACTTCTGGTTTAGGCGTTTAGGCGTTTTGATTCTAGCTTACACGCTATCAGGGACGGATTTAACAGACAACGACTGGGGGGGTGCCAGGCTGAAAAAGTCAAAAAAATTTTTTAGGGACACGCCCTTTACTTTGGCGGAAAAGGCGGGCAACGCCCTTTTATATATTTTTTTCTAGTTAAAAATCGGTTACAAAATCATAGTTTTTTGGAAAGGAATGTAGACATTCGCCACCCTCCCAATCAAGAAATATCAATTACACTCAGAAAATGATGGAAACACCCATTGCCCATGTTTACATTTATTTTCGCAAATATAATTTCGCTAATGTTCGCTTTATGTAACAGCAATTTCAAATATTGATGTCAAACTTTAATTCTTCTTGCTTTCAGTTTCGACCATTTATCAGCAAGCTTATTAACGTCTATGTTGTCAACTACATCACTTTCACAAGCAATGATCATGAGGTTATTCAGTCGATGATCAGTCATTTTTGACCGCAAATAGGTCTTCAGCAACTTGAGCCTTGAAAAAGAGCGCTCATTACTAGCTACGGACACTGGCGCAGTCAGGGCAATTCATTGAACTATATATAAAAAGTCTTTTTATATATAGTTCAATGGGGCAATTTGATAAGCTTCACGCTAGCGAATCTATAATCACTACTGTGGTGGATAATCACTACTGTGGTGGTACTATTTGCGTACTGTGGTGGTAGTTTCTGCGTACTGTGGTGGATAATCACTACTTGTGGTGGTTTACTATGCTTGCGGTGGTGGCAGTTTTGGCGTACTGTGGTGGGTAATCACTACTTGTGGTGGGTTACTATGCTTGCGGTGGTGGCAGTTTTGGCGTACTGTGGTGGATTTTGTGGTTTTTTCTTGCTTGATCTATAGAGTTTTGCTATGATTTCGTATTCACCACATAAAGCATTATAACCAACCACAAGTAGTGATTATCCACCACAGTACGCAGAAACTACCACCACAGTACGCAAACAGTACCACCACAGTAATGATTATCCACCACAGTAGCGATTATAGATTCGCTAGCGTGAGCTTTTGCAAGATGTGATACAGATGCCTTTTGCCAACAAATGGCAGAATAGAAAATAGAAAAATTTAATGCTTCGGGAGTCAACTAACTACAAATGATTTCAAAAAATATTTTTTACCGAATAAGACTTAAGTTTACCGAATAACACTAGAACATTGGGGGGGGGGTGTCACACCCCCCACACCCCCCCGGTATGTCCGTCCCTGCACGCTATTTATAAGAAAACATCAATTTTTGACGAGTCTTGATATTAGGTTATGTTTGTAAATTAGGTTAGGGGCCATCTCGGCCTGTAGACCTTATTGATAAAAAAAAAAAGATATTCCTGCAAATTTTCATACACTCTTTTTTTTTAATAAGAAACTCGTTTACAGTATAAGAAACTCAGTGCTGAGATCAATATTGGTTAAGAAACTTTCAGTACTCGACCCAAAATGATAAGAAACTCGCAGGTCTCAACAATCTTTAGAATTAGAAATATAGGCTCGAGAAACGAACTTTTTGTACATGTTAAAGATCTATTTTTACAAAAGAGCAGCTCATGTTAACATGAATTGTATTGCTTCTTCTATTTGTCAAATTTAAGCGTAAATTACCTGTTTCGATCCCTAAGAAACTGCTGAGAAACTTTCAATACCAAAATTCTCCAAAAATTAAGAAACTTTTGGTACTGGGAAAAAATCTTAGTTTCTTATAAAATACAAAGAGTGTAGCAATTCATTCATTGAAAATTTCGTATGCCTTTCCTGCAGATCCCTGGTTATCCTTACCGTATTTTTATCCTTTTCCTTAACTATCCCGTGGCAATAGTTGTAAAAGTAAGCAAAGAAATGTATTCTTTATTATATTCAATACCTATCCAACTTCTCTGTTTGCATTGTCTAAACCCGGCTTCACACGCGTGTTGCTTAATTTCAACGCAATATTATTTGTTTGAATTTGTTTATCAAACAGTGTTTAAACGGTTGGCCACGTCAGTAAACAGTCTTTGTTAAATATTTCTTGTAAGGTCCTAATCAAACGATCAAACATTTTTGTCAAACATTTGCAATTTGCTTGTCAAGAGAAATGTGTTGCTGTTTGGCCACGTCGCAAAAACATCCTTTGTCAAACATTTCTTGTAAGGCCCTAATCAAACG